>JAWDHC010000083.1:0-99985 GCA_036172615.1 Curvularia verruculosa | reverse complement strand
AGTTGGTGAGGTGGCCCGCTCGCTTGTATGGCCCGCTCGCTTGTAAAACACGTTATGCTACCAAGAACAACCATGAGGCTGTTATCGAGTTATTGCGGTCCGCTGGCTCTCCATAGTTTACCAATGTCGTATTAGTGTTACTCTTATTGAATACTAGCATACATATGTAATTTTTATGTTTCTCAAATCATTTTTGGCTATGAGGGATAGCACCATGCTTCCGCTATTGGTGATCTTAGGCGAAATTGAGACAGGGAATAACAAATGAAATCAAACACCACAGAGCTTGCTTGGTGATCCTATGCTGCAACTCCAAAGCTGCTGCATCTCTTATCGGTGGATCATCTAGGAAGCCTTACAGTTTTCAAGGTAAGTACACCGAAGTAAACAAAGGATATGGCGCTAGTTCCCATTTGGACGAGATGGAAGTCAGTCACGTGCTTTCGTGGTTCTTATGACGAAGACGCGTCGCACCACCCCCACCTAACTCCTGCAGCCTCAGTGATGATCAGAACACTTTGACTCGTCTGTTACACGAAAAGATCGGCATACTTACACTTCCTTGCTGTGTCGCCACTTTGTCCCTGGATTTGCCACTCAGATCCCGTGAACGCGCGATCGTATCAGCGCTGGCGTGCCAGGGGCGGCACATCGCTCTTCACTCGTCTACGGTCTTTGTTGTGCCTTAATCCCTTCCTCACTTCATCAAAGCTTATCGTCTTTCATTTACTTCGCCAGCTCTCCTTGCCTGGCGCACTCTCCAATTCTTCTCTATAGTCGTTGTTGCCTTCCTTCCCGCAATCGCTTCCACCATGGCGCTGCGGCGATCCACCCGCAAGTCAGCCGCCAGTGTGGCCAACAATGCTGCCTCCGCACTTTCACCAGCACCTAAAAACGGTATGTGTAGACTGTTTTGGGATTCAGAATTGTGAATCTCTTACTTCATTTGCAGTGCTAACTTTGTTACAGGTGTGAATGATTCCCCGATACCGGATAGTCGCCACTCACAGAAGCGCACTCGTTCAACTCGCGCGTTTGTCCCTAACTCCTCCGAGAACGACAGTGACACAATCGAAGTGAGCGGTCCCAAGCAGCCTGTTCAGCCTCGCCGGGTCCTTAAAGAAGTCTCAATCCCGGCTTCTAAATCTCAGCATACGCCTGCCACTCGCGATCGGCTCTCTAAAGTTACCAACCATCAAGCAGAACAGGAGAGCTCAACGGATTCACTTTCCCTGGATAATTCGGACTACGAAACTCCGAGAACAAGCATATCAACTACACCGGCTGCCTCAGTTGACAATGGGAAGATGCCCACTCGTCGTGGCCGTAACAAGGCTACTACACTGCCCCAAAACGCCTCATCAGTCCTTAAGCGATCTCATGACGTCGTCTCAGACTCAGATTCTGACAGCATGGCACTTGACATGGATGCAGAGATTGCCATGCAGATGCAGCTTGAGGATGAAATGCATGCGCAGCGAAACAAACGCCAGAAGACAGAGGAAGATGAAGATGAAGATATAGATATGCTCTCCGCACAAGAGCCATTAGCACCTGTACCTAGGAGAAAGATGCCCACATATACCGGCAAAGGCAAAGGCAAAGCTGAAGAAGCTGTCAGCGATGATGACGATGATTCATTGTTGGATGAGCTGATCTTGCCACCTTATGTCGGCAAAGGAAAAAGGAAGGCCCAGAACGTGTCAAACAAACGTAGTCGCTCTGTCCGTTTAAGCGCAAAGAAAAAGGAAAGATTCACGGAGGACGATTTTCTTGACGATGAAGAGTCTGATGGCGGAGAGTTTCAACTCGACGAGGATGAAGATCTCGGCCCCCTGCTTGACTTGGAGGAGACCTCGGACTCAATGGACTCAGATGATGAGTCATTGATAGCCACTCTTGAACGTCTTAAGCAGCGAGCTGCGGCGAGGCAACCTAAGGCAGCTCGTGGCCACAAGAAGCAACTCACCTACGATGAAAGGACAGAAGCTCATGAACGGCGGGCTAGGTTTGCGCATATCGAGGACAAATGGGAGCGGAAGCGCGCCATGAACCGTGAACGAGCGGAGCAGCAGCATCCAAAGCTGCGCACTATGTGGGATGACTTGAAGAAGATCCCTGTTCTCGAGACTCAAAAGGCAGAGCAACCTCAGTCAATCACTCGGCGATTGAAGCCGTTTCAGCTGGAAGGACTCAGCTGGATGATTCGTCAGGAACAAACTCATTACAAGGGTGGTCTTCTTGGAGATGAAATGGGAATGGGCAAAACCATCCAGGCAGTCTCTTTGATCATGTCTGATTACCCCGCAAAGCATCCCACGCTTGTCTGTGTTCCGCCAGTTGCTCTTATGCAATGGACTAACGAGATACGCGAGTATACGGATAACAAACTCAAAGTTCTTGTGTACCATGGCACAAACGCCAAGTGCAAGAAGATGTCAGTCAAGGAGTTGAAGTCTTACGATGTCATTATGGTCTCCTACAACTCTTTGGAATCGCTACATCGTAAGGAAATCAAGGGATGGTGTCGCGGAGAAGACATCATCAAGGAAGCATCACCACTCCACGCTATTTACTACCACCGCCTCATCCTGGACGAAGCGCACAGTATCAAGTCACGCAACACCGGTGTGGCCAAGGCTTGCTTCGCGTTGCAGAGTGATTACAAGTGGTGCTTGTCTGGCACACCAGTCCAGAACCGTATTGGAGAGTTCTTCTCACTCCTTCGCTTCTTAGAGGTTCGTCCTTTCGCAGATTACTTCTGTCGTTCCTGTGATTGCGAGAAGCTGCACTGGGCTACGAATGACGACCACATGTGTGTCGCTTGTGACCACGGAGCTTCTGAGCACATTTCCGTGTTCAATCAGGAATTGCTGAATCCCATCACTGGTGATGATCCTGAGCTGCGAGAGGAGGCCCTGGCCAAGCTTCATCTCATCACTGCCCGCATCATGTTGCGACGTATGAAGCGTGACCATACAAACTCTATGGAGTTGCCGATGAAGGATATCATCATCCACAACGAATTCTTCAGCGAAGTGGAGCGCGACTTTTCGACGTCAATCATGTCAAACTCCTCTCGCAAGTTCGACACGTACGTCGCACAGGGTGTCATGCTCAACAACTACGCCAACATTTTTGGTCTGATTATGCAGATGCGTCAGGTAGCCAACCATCCTGATCTCTTACTGAAAAAGACAGCCGTTGAAGGCGCTGGAAACGTCTATGTTTGCAACATCTGCGATGAGCCTGCTGAGGATGCTGTTCGTTCTCACTGCCGTCACGAGTTCTGCCGAGCGTGTATCAAGGATTTTATGGACACTTGTGAGGCTTCGGGGACTGAGGCTGACTGTCCCCGCTGTCACATTGCCCTATCTATTGATTTTGAGCAGCCTGAGCTTGAGCAAGACGAGGATTCTGTTAAGAAAACGTCCATCATCAACCGCATCAAGATGGAGAATTGGACTTCTTCCACGAAAATCGAAATGCTGGTTTACGATCTGTACAAGCTCAGAAGCAAGAAGCAGACGCTCAAGTCGATTGTTTTCAGTCAATTTACTTCGATGCTGCAACTTATTGAGTGGCGGCTTCGTCGTGCCGGTTTCAACACCGTCATGTTGGATGGCAGCATGACGCCTGCCCAGCGTCAAAAGAGCATTGACCACTTCATGACGAATCCAGATGTTGAGGTTTTCCTCGTGTCTTTGAAGGCTGGTGGTGTTGCGCTCAACTTGACCGAGGCTTCTAGGGTGTTCATTGTGGACCCGTAAGTTTTGTTGTCCCTTACTGTGAATCAGTATTCTAACGTATTTGTAGGTGGTGGAACCCTGCTGCTGAATGGCAGTCTGCAGACCGTTGTCATCGCATTGGCCAACGTCGTCCTTGTGTCATTACCCGTCTCTGTATAGAGGACAGTGTAGAGTCACGCATGGTTGCGCTGCAAGAGAAGAAGGCTGCCATGATTGCGGGAACAGTCAACAACGATAAAGTTGCCATGGATCGCCTCAGCCCTGAGGACTTGCAGTTCCTGTTCCGTGGTACCTAAGTTTGTTCGATGCGTTATGTATCTATTCTTTTATCTACGGGCGCGGAGTTTAGGGGCCAGGTGCAAGTTAGGAAGGGTTAAATTGTGTCTATACGACGCATGGCAGACTCTCACTTTACCAAACTTTTAGATATGTTATACCCACTTTATTTTCTTATAATAGGCGCTTTTTACACAAATGCAGCAAATGATGGATATTGATTTTCATGTCTGCGGTGCCGTGGTAGCCGAATGGTAGATTGCCGGCCTTGACCACAGACTTCGTGTTCTCATAGGCTAAGACTGTGAGGTGTACAACCGGGCCTTGCGTCGCATCTCCGTGTACCATTCAGACTGTACTCTTCTCGTTCGTTGAGTAAAAAGAAAGGCTTGAATAAGAGCGAGCCATCGTGTTGCGCATGCTGTCAAAGTAATGCCAGTGCTGCTTTCAGCCGCCGTCCGCACATCGCTACCACTGTCGCAACTACGCAAACCCCATAGTTCCAGTTACACGAAGACAGTGTTAGAAAAAGGGACTCACAACCTCACTCACTGTATATACCAGACTGGACGTGTCCGCGGGACCGAGGAGATGTTGTGTTCTGATAGGTTTATGGTACGTAATGTTACGTAACTTGAATAGCCTATGCAGTGGGTGAGCCTCCATTGCATTACCCTCTTTGTAATTACGGCGCCTGTGCACCGTCACGACATCAGCGGCATCCGTGACTTTTTTGAACAATTTACGCATGCTTTTGTCAGACCAGGCCTGTCCGAGCAGTAAGCAAAATAGATGTAGTTCGTAGATTAACCCGGATACCGGGACACGAAGGTAGTTGGAAAGGCGGGAGTCAAGAGCGGGCCTTTCCGACTCACTTACTCCTGCGGCCTACTTTCCTTCTACCCAGAACGATCTCTTTCTTGCTTCGAGTCCCTGGAAAGACAGTTGCTTGGCAACTTTCTAGTTCCAACACTGTTTGCGCCATTCCCACCTTGTGTAAGGGGCCTTCGAGAATTACGTGCGAGCGAGGATGGCGACCACCGTGTTTGCTGGTGCCAGGGACTGGGACCTGGATATCGACCGCTACCTGAACCGCGTTGTGCCTCCGTCGCCATTGCACCGACTTCCAGCTCCCATATCAAGATTTCTCGGGTATCGGAAAGAGAATCGTCAGGATGTTGGCAATGTGCTAGGTGCATGTTGGTCGTTCGTGGGAGCTTTCTGCGGACTTGCTGTTGTGGCGGCTGTATTCAACAACACCGCTAGTATACAATGGCACCACCCACCTGCCATGATTGCTTCTTTTGTAAGTACTCGAAATCCGTAAGGCTCTTCGATTGCTGCTGCTGACGTGTTAAACAAAGGGGGCCTCTGCTATCTTGGAATACAACGCAATCAGATCACCTCTTGGTCAACCACGCAACGCTTTGCTGGGACATACACTCTCAGCACTCATTGGCGTGAGTATAACGAAGCTCTTCCAGTACCATTCTGATTACGAGTCCATAAAATGGATCGCCGGAGCCGTGGCTTGTGGTTGCGCATCAGCCGTGATGCTCTTGACTAACACTGTGCATCCACCCGGTGGCGCATCCGCTGTATTGGCAGCAACCGAGCCTGTCATCACAGCCATGGGTTACTACTTCGTCGGTTTGGTCATGTGGGGTACCACACTGATGCTGATAGTCGGGCTGTTCATAAACAATGTCCAACGACAATTTCCAGTTTACTGGTGGACGCCATTGGACGTACGTAAAGCAAGGGTCGAAGACGAAGAATGCGTACCAGATGCGAGAGGCGGTATAGAGCGGAAGAAAACCACAGAAGAGCAGCTTTACGATCGGGAAGGAGAGCGCATAGAAATCAACGGCGCAGAAATCTTGTTGCCAGATAACATGAGCTTGAACATGGAGGAAGCAGAGGTACTAGCGAGACTCCGAGAGCGGCTGCGGAGAAGAGTCGATGCAGAGATAAAAGGGGAAGATCCGGAGAAAGCAGATTCAGATAGTGGAATATGCAGCGAGAGTGGCAGTAGTCGTTTAGATAGATAATATTCGGGCTTATCGTCGGCGTGGAGCACCCATAGATAAGAACGACTAGGATTTCCGCGATTCCGAGGAGTCCCACTCACCTCGTTCAGCTACCTGAAATCACATTTTGTGATATGTAATATTTTCAGCACACATTGTATTAGACCAGAATGTTGAAAATAGCGTTAGAGGACTTGAATTCATTGCACAATGTAATGTCGGTCATTATGTATCTCTTTTTAGTGTGGGCTGTTATCGCAGGCGGTTTCTCTTGCGAAGCGGCTCTATTTCTAATAACACCGGCTGCAGAACCATCATCATATAAGTATAGCTAATAACTCTCACTCTTCTTGATTAAAACAGGTAAGCTACATTTTGAGCGTGATTGGCGTAAAGTACCGAAAATACATCGGGTCAATGCGTGAGTGGCCCTAAATGAAGACACCATTGACCTAATTACAACATGTTGGATTTTAACATAAACAGCATGGATACAACTTCTTGGTGCTTTCTATTGATAAAAAAGAAATGATAGTTCTCATTGCGTGCTCTCAATAGCTGGAGCCCCGGCAAATGGTTGTTGGTATTCTTCGCGCAGCTCTTCGCTAGCAATCTTCTTTTATCTCGACATGCAGCAACCTCATGCATTCCTCGAGACTTTGCTTCTGCGTTTGCTCATACAAAACTTCCGGGTCATGCACTTTTGACCCAAGAGCTTGCTCAAATGCATCTTGGTCACCTCCAATAGCGCACCCAGGTTTATCAGTGCTTCCCTTTCCAAGATTAGACAAGAAAATTCCCGCGGCTGATAAGGGAAGAAAGTCTTCATAGATTTGCGGTGTGGCTTGTATCAATCCTCTAGCTAACAGTTGCTTGACTGTTACTGCCGAGCCACACTCTTTGGCCTCTTCAACTCTGCTTTGATTGACGCTGTAGATACAATAAATAAGTCGCTGCTCAATCAGGTCCATCAGGTTATCGGGGTATGTGGCGAATTCTGCTTGCAAAATTTCATCCAATTCAGCTGTTGATGCATGCCGTGCGCGTCCAGTCTCTAGCGCACGCGACAAGATGCTGTCGTAAAGTAGTCGGCCAGCAGGCGTGACGGCCGCACCTCGCTGTTCGATCTCCCCGAACCGAGCTTTATGCGAACCATTGACAATAGTATTCGTTGATTCTTTTGTGCTCCAGAACTTGATGGGCTCTTCCAGTGCAAGGAAGCTCGTTTGACGAAGAAGAATTGGGACTGATCGTAGAGGTGGACCTTCGATCCGGCTCTTGACCGCCATTCCGCGAGCACGCATTTGATCTTGAGCCCGATCAATGTCGAGTGTTCTTGGAGTCAGGTGGTTGATGTGGGCGGTGCCGAAGCAAGCTATATCGGCGATGATGGGGTGCGAGTCGCGAAGCTTGTTGTACTCATGGAGGTTGGCAATAGCCGTTCCCTGCCAGTGGAAGGTCTTCATGGCTTCCATGACAAATATTTCGCCCTGTTCCTGAGTGAGACCTCCCTGCGACTCGTTCATATCAATCAGACTGAGGAGCTCAGCAGTGAAAAGTCGACGTTTGTTAATTATTGACATAGCGAGAGTACGAGTATCGGTATCGAGAAGCTCGGGTCTTAGCAAGGTACAAAATATGCGAAAAGGGTTTTTATTTAACGATTCTTGCGTCAAGGGGCGGAAAGCCGTTGCGTGCATTGGAAGACTGGCAATCGACAGATCGTAATAGCCAACAGGGTGAAGACCAATAACAGCAAGTAGACGATGCATGACCGATAGTTCGTGTGATGAACCGAGACGAATAGCTCCATGTCTTTCAACTTCAAGTCTTTCTGAACCCCACTGGCGCCCTGGTGACGAGCTGATTACTTTCTGGTTCACATCTTCCACAATTTCAATCAGATCTCCGTAAAGCGGTACTTCGGCTTTGTACATTGCCGACATGCACAAAGCGAATGCACTTCGAAGTACATCCTGATCGACAAATTTGCTTTGATTGCTGCTAACGAGCTGAGCGATTGCGCGCTCGAACGCGAATTGAGTTGAGGGTTTGAAAGCTGTGGCAGACGACATATTTACTGTGAGGTAGAATGTGAGGAGGATGTGAATAGTACTGCATTGTGATTGATGAGTTGTACTTTTATCATAGGAAATATGGGCCATCATTATAAGATTTGCCGTATCGGGAAAGAATTACGAGACGAATTGTGGCTTAGCGTACATACATAGAGCCCTCTATGGAAGGTGGTGGGCCAACCTTTTCTTGTAACCATTGTCTTGTCATGTTATCTGATCGAAGGATTTTCCTACTGCATATATGTTTCCGAAGCAACAGTAGCACTTGCTCCTCACAACTGAGGTTGTGTAAGTGCTAATGTTACTGGATAAGAGATATTTTTGTTGATAGTTCTAGCTAAGAAGATCAGAACCATGGACCGAATGCGAATATGACACGGTAAAGAGCAAAGGCGACCGAAGAGCTGCCGGCGCTAACCAGAGTTAATGAACGTGACGAACTGCAGTCCAAACAGGGTAAATGTGGGGAGGCATCAAACACACACCCTTAGACCTATACAATGCAGTCCTCATCCCATTTACCAGGTTTTGAAAAACGCGGGGAAGTCCCAGAACCGGAAAACAATGTGGGAAATTGGTTCTATACTGATCTCATGACCACTATACAAGGTTTAATGCTTCCTGTACCCTTGTGCTCTCTGCATCTCAACAATTCGATCTCATACTCTGCACTAACTTGGAACAGAATGATGAGAAGAACCTATTCATGATTGGCAAGATACGCCATGTGAGAACATGATATGACACTATACTAACGAAGTGTATGAGATGGTCTGACACCCTACATAAGTAAGCCGGAATTACCTTTCAGAACATTGTAGGACCTGGGTGTTCGATGGGAGCCATGAGACAAGCAATAGCATAAGGATCCACTTGTATAACGTTTGAATTACTACTCATCTGCATCGTCAAGTATGTACAATTTCACCCAGAAGCAGCTTGATAGTTCTCTGCTGCTCCTCGAGGAATTCTCGAGTGGCATCAATGTCAAACTCCAACCCTTCGCTCTGACGCTCGAGGATCTTGCGTCGCTCTTCTCGGAATCTAGCCATCATGTTTTCGAATCGATAGTCACAGAACCAGTAGTAAAGTGAATTCTGCTCTGTGATACCGCGTACACCAGCAAGCACCGTCTGGTCCGAGACAAATGGCGATTTTGGTCGCCACGATGTCACCATAGCCAAGCGTTCTTTACCACCGAAAGCCTTGAGTGCTTGATGTTCTATGTATCGCCCTTGCATGATCACAGCAGTTCCCTGTTGTATAGAAGTTAGTTAAGATGATTCGACGAGCATGATTGAGGATGAAAAACTCACCATTGTCGTCCTCGGACCTTGATGATATCTCCCGAAGCCGTCTTGATAGCAGTTTCCCCTCCAATCATCTGGCTACAGTCGGAGAGCATGGTGACGCAGACGAATGGAGTACTGTCAAAGTGCCACCCAAATGCAGATGTCTCGTCAGCGCCTGGCTGTGGTTTGTCGTTCAAACCAAATGACACATTGATGTGGCCTACATCACAGGGAAGAGTGGGTACCAACTCTACTCCAGCGATGCCAGAGACAATAGCTTGTACTTTCTCGTTGTGCCATGCTTCCCACGCAAATGTCGCATACTTCGGCGCATATGCTCGAATCATGTGCTTCGCGAAACTTGACGAAACCAGACAGTTTTCCAAAACCTCTGGAGTGAAAGCCTCTGCGCGCATTTGGTTGATAGCATCTTCTGTGAAGAGCGGAAACGGTTCTGATACGGCCACCGGAGAAATACCACAATTTTCATAGCCTATGTCTTTCATTGTCATCACTTTGGGAGCGGTTTCGTAGTTTAGATGTATCTCCGGATCGAACGAAATGCGCTCTTTCAGAATGTTTTTCTCTGTGAGAGTTTTTGGCAATGGTTCGATCGGCCTGGTGACGGTCTTCTCCCGTGGTGCGATTGGTGTAGGTGGGCTGAGAACGGACAGACTCATGCTGAAAGAGTTGAATTTGGGTATATACGAACAAAATCTTTAGGGACTTGTTTGATACACGATTGTTATTGTTCTCACATGTCGTTGAATAGCAATCTTATGAGTATATATATGCATGATTTGTGCCACCCGTACGATGAATTCACATGGTCAAAACAATCAGTCTTCGAGAGCGTCAAGGAAAGTCGTATCTACCCCGCCTTTCTCCCAGACCTACTTGACTATCTACTTTAAGGCAACTTTTACGGAGGAATCATCGAGACCGCGCTTTTTCGATAACGACACAAGGGTAGAATGTTCGCATGATGCGTCTCATCTTTTTGACCATTTCGGGTTAGCGTGAACATCATGGTTTACCCCAGACTCGACTTTATCAACATTCAAAAGCGACTGTGCTTGACAGCAAAAACTAGAAACTTTGTCACATATATTCATATCTTTGTTTACTAAGTCATCCGTAATCTGCACCATGTTCGACGTTGTTGTTATTGGAGCAGGTCCAAGTGGACTGCAAGCCGCATTGAGCGCGCAACAGGCGGGCTTATCAGTAGCAGTGATCGAAGCTAGAAATCGTGTTGGTGGTAAAGTATGGAGTGTGCCGCTGGTCTCGGGCCGTGGGACTGTTGATCTGGGTGCCGCTTGGATCAACGATACTTTGCAACCGAAAATATGGTCCTACGTTCAGAAATTTGGCATGTCTGTCGTCAAACAAAGGATAGAGGGTCTCGCTGTGGTTCAATACGCGGTTGGCGGAGACCGCTTGGTATTCGAAAATGGACACACCCCGACAGTACGTCGCTAGTCATGTTAATGCTGTTTGATGCTTACCTCTTTCACAGTTTCCTAAAGAAGAGTTGAAAAACCTAGAAGCCATCCGCGATCACATCCAAGAAAAATCCCTTAAAAAGTTACCCAATCTTCCCGAAGATGACAATCTGACCTTGGACCAATATGTTCGCAACCTCGGCGCGACAGAAAACACTTGTCGTCTAGTGAACGTATGGGCCAAAGTAATGCACGGAGTTGAATCTACCGAGCAGCCTGCCTCATTCTTCATCGACTACTGCCGGCGAAACAAAGGCTTGCTAGCCATTAGAGCGGATGATCACACAGGTGGTCAGTATCTCCGCTTACCTGCAGGTAAAATTAACATTATATCCGTACAATTCTGATCGCAAAGCTGACTATGGTAAAGGCGCACAAGGGATTATGAAAGGCATGGCAGCGCTGTTAGGTCATGGCAATATCCATCTCTCTTCGCCAGTAGCTACTATCGAGAATGGGAAGCACAAAGTCACAGTCATAACGACAACTGGACGAAAGTTCGTAGCACGAAAGTGCATCTTGTCAATTCCAAGCACCCTCTATCGGGATATCAATATCCAGCCACAACTTCCACAGCCACTACAAGAGCTTTCCGGATCGACAAAATTGGGCGATTACAACAAATCCATCGTATGCTATGACACTCCTTGGTGGCGAAAAGAGAACTACAATGGCCTCTTCATGAGTTACGACGGCTACATTGCTGTCGCACGCGACACAAGTGTCGATGAAAAACAACTCTACTGCTTGACATGTTTCATGAACGGGAAGCGCGGGTTTGAATGGAGCCAGATGGCGCCCCACGACCAAAGACGTGTTGTCCTTGAACAGATTGCTCATGCATTTTGTCAGGACAAAGACTCAGAAGCTTACCGACCCATTGAAATCTTCAATCAGATTTGGAAGCATGAAGAATACAGCAAGGGCGCGTTGGTGCCCATTCCCGCTCTGGGACATATGACAAAGTTTGCCCATGTCAATGGTAAAGCTGTGGGAAACCTTCATTTTGCGGGCACTGAGTATGCCAGCGAATGGAAGGGCTATATGGAGGGAGCATTGGATTCTGGAGAGGCTGCAGCTGCTGAGGTCGTGGAAGCTCTCTCAACGCAGCCAGTCGGAGCACGATTGTAATCAAGAGCACCAGCATGTAAGAATTTCGATACAAGCGTGCAGTCGCATAAAATCAAAGCAATTACAATTTTCTATCTATCTTCTTATCACTACCTATGACCACTTCGTTTATTGGTAAACACAGTTCAATGGATTTCATTTAGAGACCCATGGGTTGCTTTCTCTAGAAAAGAATGAGCGTCGATGAACAAAATGGTGGCAATAGAATACAATTCTACACCTCCCTCATGTGAGAGAATACTTGCAACATCTGGTGTTTCTACAATTTGCAAGTTTAGGTTCTATAGCCTAGGAACGCCCGTCACGATACTTTTAATCACAAGGTAATCGTCCAGTCCATATTTGCTGCCTTCTCGACCGAATCCCGACTGTTTGACCCCACCAAATCTAAACCGAGTGTTAAAAATCCATTGAGCGCAGCAGAGGGGTGGAAGGAAACTTACGGAGCAGATGAGTCGGAGATGACAGGTGTGTTAATCGCCACCATACCTGTCTCTAGAGATTCTGATACTCTTGTCGAGCGCCCTAAATCTCTTGTCATGATGTACGATGCTAACCCAACGTCACAGGAGTTCGCTCGCCGAACCACTTCGTCTTCGGTCGAGAACTTTGATAGTGCAGCGATGGGGCCAAATATCTCTTCTTGCATGCACAACATCTCATCCGTTGTGTTTGAAAGCACAGTGAGCTCATGGAAATTGCCACCCAGATATGATAATAAATGGCCTCCATGCAGAAGAGTCGCACCCTTTGCTAGAGCATCAGCAATGTGTGCCTCGACTTTGGAAGTGCCCATCGTGAGAGGACCGTGAGTACTCAAAGAATCCTTGCCATCACCCACGCGGAAACGTTTGACTTCTTCTACCAACCGCTGAGCAAATTCATCGTAGACTCCATCCTGAATGAAAAAGCGGTTGGCGCAGACGCATGTCTGGCCAGACACTTTGAACTTGCTAATCAAAGCGCTCGAAATGGCAGTCTCAATATCAGCATCATCAAAAACAATGAATGCAGCATTGCCACCCAGTTCGAGACTGAGTTTCTTGAGTGTGCCGCTAGATTGCTGCATCAAAATTTTGCCCACTCTTGTCGAACCTGTAAAAGATATTTTCTTGACGACGGGCGACTCGCACATTGCAAGACCAATACTAGGCGTATTAACACTGGCAGTAAGCACATTGACCACACCCGGAGGTACCCCAGCTCGTTCCAGGATGACGGCAAGCGCATTAGAAGAGAACGGCGTGATGCCATCTGATTTGAGCACAACCGTGCATCCAGCTGCCAATGCTGCAGCAATTTTTCGTGCGCCCATTGCAAGGGGAAAGTTCCATGGCGTGATGAGCCCACACACTCCTACAGGCATCTTCACAATGCGTGTGCGCAGAGATGGATTCGTGTGCTCAACAACGTCGCCATATATTCGGACTGCTTCTTCTGAGAACCATTCGAAATAGCTGGCGGCCATTTGCACTTCGCCCTGAGCATCCGCAGTGGCTTTGCCATTTTCCGCTGTAATGATGGCAGCGAGATCTTGTTGATGCTTTATCAGGAGTTCAAAAACTTGACGTAGGATTCGGCTTCGCTCGCGTCCGGAGAAAGCCTTCCATTGTTGAAAAGCGCGAGAGGCAGATTGGATGGCAGCATGTAAATCGACCACAGTGCATTCAGGACATACACCAATCACCTCGTTGTTGGCTGGATTCAGGACTTCAAAAACAGAACTACTCTGTACTGCCGAAATCCATTTGCCTTCGATATATGCGCTTTCGACAAAGAGGTGGGCGTCTTGCAAACCCAATCTGAGATGATTCGCCATGTGTACTGGTACGTGATGCAAGAAAAGTATGACGACAGAAACACAGAGAAATTTGCACTAGATTTCACGGCATAGCGATGGCAATTGTAGGTTCTTGTTCGAGATTGTACACTATACATCGCTCAGTGATTCCTATAGGTTGCATCCATATCGGGACAAAAAGATGAGACGAACTGCACTATCGGTTTAAGAGGCGGGGCCTCGCCCGCCTTGGCATTCTGCTATTCACGCAGCCGAGGATCCGATTACCCCATTCGGCGGAGAGAGATGTTAAAGACTGTTAATGTCAGCTGAGCGCCTCGATCGTTCCGTAGCCTGGTTATCGTCTCACTATTGTCACCCAGAACAGACAGGAATCGGGCAACACAGCTATTTCTCCGACCCTGCAACCGCAAGCAGCAATGAGACGATGAGGCTATGCTTGACGTCTCCACTGCCCCATGGCTACCCGCAGTTCCGGTCGTCCACCTAAAATCAAAGGTGGTTACCCCATAGTTAACCGATATTCCCGCGTTACCTAAGTTCCTTGCTGACGTGGGGCTAGGGTGTCATGAATGCTCTCAACGACGTATTGATTGCGACAGAACTGAACCACAATGTGGAAAATGCACCACTAAAGGCCTTCAGTGCAGTGGGCTTGGTGTTCGCTATCGTTTTCGCACAGATGTTGCTAAACAGAGAGAGAAAAAACATCGTCAGAAGTCCCAGAGTAATCCATCAACTCAACACACTGACAAGCCACTTATCTCTCAAAATACACTTATCTTCGACGTAGAACCTACCATCGGAAGTGATGTTGATGGGATCATTGATGTAACTCATCCACGAGCATCGAGCCCCTCTGTCAGTACAGAAGTCCCTGTACTCTGCGTGTATGATCTTGGCTTGCAGACCGGAGATGACTACGTCTCCAATCTGGAGTGGCTAGAATTGATGCATTCTCCAAGAGCAGCACTGCAGTCGCTTCCACTCATCACAGCGTTCATGTTACAGCACTTCTCAGATACTGTGGCGGCCGAACTTGTTACGATTGACGACGAGAGGAACGGCTGGCGGTCTATTGTCTTGCCGCTAGCTCATGAGTATGACTTAATAGCCAACTCTGTCCAAGCAGCTGCCGCCTTTCATTTCTCATTCAATATATCCAAACACTTAGGACATCCGAGAGATTTCTATCATCGCGCAATTGACGGATTACGCCAAAATCAGGAGCTTTCCACTTATGATACGCGTCAGAAACATGTCATCCTCATCTCTCTCCTGGTGCTTCTTGTTGTAACCATGGTAAACGGATCGTCTGACTTTCGCTCGATATTCCGCCTCTTGGAGACAGCTTGGGATGCTGGTGGAGGTGACGAGGTGCTGTCCCAAGGCGAACTCGGATTGTTCGTAACTCATCAGTATCTCAAGTTTCGAGGATACGCTGCACCAGCACTGAGTCGGTCTCAAGGTGTCAAAGTGCTCAGCCACACGGCGTTCAAAAGACCTCTGGATTCGCGCGGCTGGGATGACTTCTGCTCATACCTGCCGCTCTATCCTGAACACCGAGAGACTATGCTGTTGATTTGCGACCTGATGGAACAAGCTTGCGCACTGTACATAGAACGTGTTGCTCTCGGTTGCGACGTGGGTCCTCTGACCCAACGAGTTGAGCGGCTCAAGACGACGATGGAGGCTTTCCCCGCAGGCTCACCACTTGAACATGTTTTGGTGTGGATTTGTTTCTTTGGTGCCGTAGAGAGTGGCACGAAGGAGCAGGAGGGTTATTTTTTGCAGAAGCTAATGCTCCATTATCGGCGTAATGGGTTCGCCAATATTACTAATGCTATCAACTACTTGCAGCAGCGCGAAAGGAAAGATGGAACGCGGCAGGGCTGGTATGAAGACCTCACAACTCTTCCGTTCTTTATTGTTTGATTGTGATCATGCAGGGAGTGTATTAGCTCTAAAAGGTAACTTCACCAAATTCCAACAGAAATTGACACTTACTTTGTCGTAGCTGGAAGTATGATGTTCAGCGCGAACTGCGGAGATATAAGTTCACGACAGAAACGGCCAAAGTTCTCTCATATAGAATAATTGAATAAGCTTAAAGATGACAATTTAAGAAAAAAAAGAGACTGTAGTAACTCGAGTTCCTCTGAAGATTGTAGATTTGTATTTATGTAATCTGACTTTGCTTAGTCTTGGTCGAAGCCGTCGATTATAGGAAGGAATGTGGATGTAGCGGAACTGCACACAATGTCATTGATGTTGATAAAAGCTCGTTAGGAAACTCCCATGTTGTTCATGGATAGAACCATTTGCGAACCTAGAGTTATATGAGTTGTGTGCGATTCAAATTCCCACTCAGAGCATAACTATGTTGCCATCAAGTCCAAACCAGCAGGACATGCCATGCTGTAGTAAGCCTTGCGCACAGACCACCACGCGGAAGCATGCGCGGCGCGGATGACGACTTCAAGCTCCAGAACCTCCATCCAACAACAACGCCGCCACCATCGCAGCTCTCTCGAATCGTCCCATCTCTCTGTTTCCCTGCCTTCTAAAGGGCCTCGCGAAACTTCTCCCGATCCAAGTAACCACGAACTCGGCTGCGCGCGCCTGATTCCGCCCGCCACCAAGCTCTCGCCCGCCCTCCGAGCTTCCCCCCGACCCAACCGCCCACCATGGTGAAGCCCGTAGTTTCCGCGATGAATGCCTGGACATGGTATGCGCCTCATCTTCGCGCGCGACCCCATCAGAAACCCACGAAGGCTAATATAACTGCAGCATTGTCGTGTCCGTGTTCGCCATCGTTATTCTCTCCACAATCGGAGCGCTGTTCAAAGTACGTCTTTAGCCTGTCCCGTGGATACGTCGGTGTCAAATACGTCGTTTTAAAGCGTGGATGGTCTTATTTGTTCATCAAGAGAAATGTGCTAACGCGCGGGACTTTGTAGGGAAACAGCAATACAGTTATGGGCGGAGAGGAAGATCCCAAGGATGGTGCTGCTGTTGCTGGCGCTGTCTTCGGCGCGGTCTTCATATACATTGTACGTTCTACTTCTTCTCTGGTTGCCAGTGGGCCATGCAACGCAGATTTGGCTAACATGACGGATAGGGTTTCTTCGTTTTCTGCGGATTGCAGGCTCTTCTTCACATGCGCGAAAGCCGTCGCGGCGCGATAAGCTTATCATGATGTTGGAACGACTATGTAGCACATGATTTGTAGGATGGTACGGCTCGTGGACACCCCAGGGGCTTTGATGGAAGGAAAGCAAGAGTGCTCGGCTGGTCGATACCAGCATTTACTCTCTAGAGGAAAGAAGGAGTATTTGTATCGTGTAACATGGCATATGGCGTTTAGTGGGCAACAGGCGGTTTCTGCGGCTTTTTTAACAACAATAAAGATGTTTGTTTTAATGCAATACATGTCATCTTTACAGGTGCATTTTGGCCCTGTGTCGCGTTCCTTGGCACCAAAACGGGAACAAAATCCATGATTCAATAACGCCAGTAATGCACATCCAAACCCATCATCATCATCAACACCATATTTCATCCGACGGTTTACCAGTCCCTCTCCCACAGCGGCTCCAGAGTCTTGCTCATGTACGGCCCATCGAGCCAGTATCCAAGCTTTGCATAGTAACTGCGCACACCTACACCTGAGATGACGCTAATTTTAGTACTTCCATGTTCCTCTCTGGCTATCCGTTCTGCCTCTTCCATCAACAGTGTGCCGTAGCCCTGGTGCTGGAACCTCTTGGGATCCCTGGCATGAATGGGAACCGCCGATCCGTAGACATGCAACTCGCGCACGAGCGATGAGGGCTGGCCTGTAAGCTCAGGGCGGAAAGTGTGTTCCTTTGAGCATTGGCGCAGGCGCAGCAGAGCAATGAGAATGTCTTGCTTGGGGTCTTCGTAGGCAAGGAAAGTTTCCCATCCGCCGTTGGCAGTGTAGTCTCTGCGAACGAGTTCGACCTGGTCGGGCCGGATCTTATGCTTTACTTCGTTGATGCCGACTTCCCTCGTACGCACGTCACGACACGTTGTGCCAAAGTCCTTCATACGTGCCAGTGCTAGTTCGCGCAGATTACCGTTCTCAACGCCTGAGGTGACGAGCGGCATGGGGATATCGCGCTGGACGCGGTAGATACGAGTCCACGGCGGCACGAGAGCGAGGATACGAGCAACAATGTCGATGAGTGCGTTTGGTGTGTAGTTTTTGTATCGGCCTGTTCTCCATAGCTCGTACAATCCTGTGCCTCGGATGACGAGTGTAGGGTAAATCTTGAGTCCGTCGGTGCGGAAATCGGGGTTAGAGAAGTATTCGACGAACTGATCGAGGTCACGCTCCATGCCTACGTTTGGCAAGTCGGGCATCATGTGTGATACCACTTTGAAACCGGCGTCTTTGGCCAAGCAAAAGGTTTTTGCTACTGCAGCAACAGTGTGGCCTCTGTTCGTGTCGCGGGCCACATCTTCGTAGAGGGACTGCACACCAATCTCCAGACGTGTGCATCCGTAGCGTAGCATAGATGAGAGATGCTGGTCCAGACAATAATCTGGTCGAGTTTCAATCGTGATACCAACGCACTTGATGTTGCTCATTTCACCGGCTGCAACTGCTTCATCCACATCTTTGGTTTGGTATCCTGACAGGGCATTGTGCAGTTGCGAGATGAACTCATCTCGGTAAGATTCTGGTAGAGACATGAATGTACCTCCCATGATAATATACTCAACCTTGTCTACGCTGTGACCCAGCGACTTGATTTGATCAACACGACCACGGGCTTGCTCGTATGGGTCATACCGCGCTCGGATGGCACGCATAGACGTAGGCTCGTAACCGGTGTATGATTGAGTTGAGTATTCAAAATCCGAATCTGGGCCTCCCGGGCAGTACACACAAATATTTCCAGTATAGGAAATGTGTGGGCAGCGATGGGGCTTGCACATGACTGCTACTACTGCAATACCAGATGATGTTCCTTATTTCAACAAGTTAGCCTGTATTTCAATTTGATGGTTTTTTATTCTTCTCGATTCATGTAACATACGTATTGGCTTTGCAATGAGTTTTGGTAAAATGTATTTCTTGTAGTGTTCTGGAACCGCTGCAATAATCGCCGTGAGCGGCGGCTGACTCTTTAGGAAATGTTTCTTTGCAATTTGGCCACGCAAAGAGTTCAAGTTCAAGTCTCTTTTTGGTTTTGTTCCATCCGCCTGGGACTCGTAATCTTGGATGAGCGCAGACGCAATATCTGCGCATGCCCGCATGTAGCGTTCGTTCTCGGGTGGCAACTTGACATTCTTCGGTAACCTCCTCTTATTTTGTGTTTCTGTTACTGTCATTGTCGCCATGATGGGCAGGGTATGTGTTGTTTGCGGGTTGCAAGTTTGGATGGCGAATCTTCGAAGTTGAGCCTCTGTTAGTGGAGTCACGGGTGGGGTGAATTTCGGTAACTACTAGGCTGTATCGGGACTAGTGGAGTCGCTTCTTCACTGAGACTATGTCGTGAAGCCACTCTCTTTGTATGAACACAACAATGTACTTCGTTTTGGGCCTCACAAAATTACGTTCTGTTGATTTACCATGAGTTCTGTTAGTTGTTGACAGTGCATATTGATTCCAATCATCGAAGAATCACTGTAGCAAAGCTAAATCATCACTCAATGCCAATGAGGAAGCTGAGTTGACTGTGAATCATAGTGGTAGGCTAATCAAACATAGAACATATTGTCATTTTCCTTTTCATCGTTCGGAAATAGCTACTCATTATATATCTGGTTGCTAAGTATATATGAATATACCTGTGTAAACACACAGGCCTAGTTCATTACTAAGATGCAAAGCTGATTTGCTGATACAGTAGGGATCGCGGACACAGAAGAGGTGACGATGCAGTTTTTGGAAACAAGGCCATCTCTTCTGGGCTGTTCTTCGCTGAGCTCAAGAAAGGGGATCTTACGTGGAACTAGTTTATGATAGGCATATAGACGCTTCGGACAATTGGGGTGAAACAACGGTGCCGTGCAACTAGTATCCCGTTACAAGCAAAAGCCATTGTGCAACGATTAAAGCTTGGTTTAATTATCATGATCTTTTTTCATCCCACATATACCAAAACAAGACGCGGAGCACTCTAGAAGTAAGCACTATAATCATTTCGAGACATAATTGGGTGTTGCAATTACTGTATCATCTCTTGTACCTTGATCAAGCTAGAGTAGAGAGAACTATGCGAATAAGAATAGGGGTATCAAAGTGATCTACATACAGGTGTGCTACGCTGCAAAGGATAATAACAATCATGGCAAAAACAACAACCACAAAGTCCAGCCGTCTTTATCGTTAAGCAACACGTCTAATCCAAAGGCCCATGTTTCTACTTTTACCCATGTCCGCCTCACGACTTCATCCCAACTACTTTCATTACCATATTATAGATCTTGACAAAAATGTTGACGATGAGTGCGAAAGCAGCAGTTGGAACAAAGATCTGTAGCCATTCATACCACTTGACTGGCCGAACGTCTGTCTCGATCCATCCTGCGCCCTTCAGTGGTAGTCCGCCATTGACATTGGGCGTGACGCCGTCATCTGCAGGAAAGCGGTTGTGTTGGACAAAGTGCTCAAGTAGGTCATCCTTTTCACGCCAGCGAGCAAGGACCCAGTCGGAGAATTCCTTGTCGTCGTGTATCGGAATGTCAGCAACAGCGAAGCGGCGCCAGTGCATGTTTACAGATTTTGGTGGACGACCTTGGAAATAGGTACCACGAAGGGTGAAGAGATCTTGGCCATATTGGCCGACGCTGGTCAAGGTCAGTTGTCATGCCTACGAGAATAGCATGGTATGAATGGACTTACGGGACACCTTCGTAAGCCACTGTGCAATCATACACGTAGTCGACCGAGCCCTTGAGCTCCTGCAGGCAATACAGCAAGCCAGTACTTCTTGGCAGCAGCGCGTGCCGTAAATCGGAAATCTGGTTCTTTTCTGCCCACTTCTTGCTGGACGCACGACCATTTGTGCTTAGATTTGTGCCTTCAGGGAAGATGAGCAGCCACATGGGGTCAAGTCCCTCGGAGCCCGAAAGTGGGCCGCTATGGCTTGTGGTCAACTTTCTCAGCCGGTGTTGAAAACGGTCTTTATCTGTGGACCATTTGCGTGAGAGGAAGATGAATCCGTAGAACATCATACCCCAGCCTATAATTGGTATGTTTCTCAACGACTCTTTGAGAATGATGTAAATGTGACCATGCATCGAGGCCGTGTAGGCGATCCACCAGAGGTAGACCCAGTCGGTGTAGATCTGGGGCAAGTCAGCGGCTGCTTTTAGAGACTGGAAATTGGGATGGGTAGACGGACTTGGTGATTCGCGATGAGGACTAGGCGTTCAGGGAAATCGCATTCTAGCCGTCCATCCTTTGTCTTGCGCAGCTGTCCCCTCACGCTTTCGTCTCCACTAACGCGCATGGTGACGGGAGCCCACCAGTACGTCATGGTTGTGAGGACGATGCCAAAATACTGCTTGGACATGGCCATCCACGCATAGAACAGGTTCTTGCTATAGAAGTATAAAGGGGCACCGATGTACTGCGTGATGGAGATGCTGAGACAGAGAGTCAGTATCCTGAGGATAGGCAACAGCCGTGCGTGAATACTGACGCCAGAATGCTTCCTGTGAAGTAGGCCGCGAACAAAAACATGCGGAGAGCCTGCGTGAAAACGCCATGCTTGACTTCTCCAGCGGGATGTTTAGTCGGCTCAGGGTTCTTGGGATAGGCTTGCGGTTTGGTACGCTGTGCTCTTAGCTTTTCGATGACCGGCGGGACGGTCGGCGGCTGCCGCTGTCTGAGGCCGTCGTCCTTCATAGTGGTGATGGAGGGGAGCATGTGAAGGCGGTTGTTAGGAGGGAGTCTGCTAAAGAGTCTGCTAGGAATACAGCTCAGGCAGCCAGTGCGCGCGTGAACCGAGTGGAAGTAGCCGGATCGCTCAGGTGGGCGCGTGGATCTTGTCCGAGCATGTAGCGGGGAGAGGGAGAGGGAGAGGTAGCGGAGCCCGCAACAGCGTGCATCTAGAGATCCAGGCTGCGGGTAGCTGGAGAGAACAGGCGGCGAGGCAGAGAGAATGTAAGCAGGCGGCAACCTACACCCATCGTGTATCGGACGCGCACTGTGACGAGCTGATGCCGATCCACCTCAGTCCATGTGAGATGATGGCAGCCGGACGAGCCATGCCCCGCCCGCGCAGGGATCTTGACGCTAGGGCCCCTTCACATGCTGTTCCTTCCTTCACTACCACGACACTCTCTCGTCCCACCCCGAGTGCTGTCACGTGAGCATCTACACGAGGAGTGAATTGCATGCTGCCATGTCAGACTCCTAAGCAGCACTGCCTGGCCTCCTGCTCGCTGCCAGCATCACGACCACATCCCGTCTCCCCTGGCTCAACTCGTCATCGCCGGGTCATATGGCGCCCATTCGCCGATCTCAGTTCTGCGCATCGCATCGCACACAGCAAAGGCCCTAGCCTCTTCCCCCCACGCACAGCGCCTCCACCATGCGGATGCAGCAGAAACAAGCTCTGCCGTGGCGGTTTTTCAAGGTGCTCGGACAGGCCCGCAGCTTTTCGCAAACAGCTAGACGCTGCGAGATCAAGCCCATCTCCCAGCTGCCTCTGCGCACGAGGCCATCCTACATACAGTCGCCTGCCACCACGCTACTCAGTCTGCAATGGCCCTCGCCGCCGCGCAACATACTCGTCACCAAGAAGAAGCGCACGCCCAACATCACCGAGTCCGTCATTGAATTCACCTCACACATTCGATCCACCTACCCCGCTATAAACATCATCTTCGAGCCCGAAACCGCAGACGAACTCCATGAGCAGCTTCCTTTCCCAGTCTACACTTACGAACGAAGCCACGGCGTACCGCAGCACCTCTCGGATAAAACCGACCTGGTCTGCACGCTAGGAGGAGATGGCACCCTCTTGAGAGCCAGCAGTCTTTTCAGTCACTCGGAAAATGTGCCCCCCGTCTTGAGCTTTGCCATGGGCACAATTGGCTTCTTGGGCGAGTTCAAATTCAAAGAATATAAGCGGGCCTTCCGAGAAGTATACATGAGCGGTGCGCCAGACACGTACGCTACACTGTCTGACTCACTGGGCAAATCTCCACCAAGACTACCTTCATCACCTGATGACCCCTTGGATAAGCCAATGAGTTACGCCGACATACGCGGCAAAGCAATGGGAACCAACAGAACGGCGCGCATTCTCCTGCGTAATAGGCTCAAAGTCGGTGTTTTCGGGCCTGACGGAAAGAGAATCGGTAGTGCAGATGACGAGGGTGATACCTATGCGCTGAATGAAGTGACGCTCCATCGAGGCTCGAGTCCACACCTCAAAATCATCGACGTCTACATCAACAACAGGTTCCTCACAGAAGCGGTTGCCGATGGCATGATCATCAGCTCGCCTACTGGTTCAACTGCCTACTCCCTGTCCTCTGGCGGAAGCATTGTACATCCTCTGGTCCCTTCAATATGTCTCACACCCATTTGCCCTCGCTCTCTATCTTTCAGGCCTCTTGTCCTTCCCGCCGAGACGCCCATCACGCTACGATTAGGCGAGAAGAACAGGGGTCGAGAGGTCGAAGTCAGCATCGACGGAAGTACCATTACCGAAAAGCTAGGCACGGGCATGGAGGTTCGTATAAGCGGCGAGGAAGTTAAGCGAGATGCCAGAGGTTGGGAGGGCGGTGTGCCCAGCATCGTTCGAGGCACCAGTGGCAAGGAGGATATAGCCGAGGACCACTGGGTTGGAGGTCTCAACGCGCTGCTCAAGTTCAACTACCCATTCGGCGATCAAGACCCTTGATCTTCTCAGCACATAATGGCGGAGAGTTGAGAGAATCTAGAACAACGAAACGCTCCGCACCGCAACATTTCCTTGCGGATACTAGATATATAGAGCAGCTTGTACATAAAACCTCTACTATCAATAAACAACTTCACCAATCAAGCACTCTCCTTCTTACACGCGTGTATACCGTGTCGTACTCGTGTAATCCTTCTGCGGTCCTTTGACATCATACCTTACCTCCCACCACACATCTGCCTCATCCCTCTCCTCCCCTGCACCATTCAGCATCCCCTTTCCGAACCTCCATTTGGCCGCGTACAAGTCTGCTCCACAAAGATGCGTCTCCTTGTTCTTCACTCTCACCACACCTTTCTCATCGCCTTGCTCACTATCCAAGCCTCCCATCTCAACGAATAACCCCCCTACTCCCTGGCCGCTGGCTCCCACACCCGTCTCTTCACCCGCCGCCCTCATCGCCTCGTCGTCGAAAAACCGCACGGTAATGAACTCGCTGTCCGTCTGCGTGCGGAGATAAAGCTGATACACGTATTTTCTGCGTGCCGTGAATTGCAGGCCTGTGGTTGTGACAAAGGTGCCTTGTTCGGAATAGAGGAGGGTAGGCGGGGTTGAAGTAGAAGGAGAAGAGGAGTGGAAGCTGCAGGGCGTAAAGGTCGCGGTGCCAGTTACCTGGCCGGAGGGGTGTGTGGGGAGCGCGGAGGAAAGGTCGCGGGTGAAGTTCCATGTGGCGGTTTGGAGGTTGGTGAAGATGGAGGTGGACATAGATGTGGGAGGTGGCGGCGGTGAGGTCGAGTCTTGGGTTGTTGGGTTCTCAGGTTCAGAGGCGAGGGATCGCGATTTCAGTAGCAGCAGGTGCTCTGGTATGGGATTGCCTCTGTCATCCGATTGTGCCTGCAGAGTGGCTTTTGGGTCTTGACTAGAAAGCAGCATGGCGTTGACACTTTGTAGTGTCGCTCGGCTTGGATTTAGCGCTGCATTGCTTGTGGTGATCCAGCTTAGTCTTTGCTTGATGAATGATTTGCCCATTTCTTTGCTTCTCTTGCTTTCCCTAAATGGATAGCTCCGCCTTCATCTGTGTAAAGACATAGTATTGCGAGGGTAACTCCCACCGAAAGGTCTTTCCCTGTTGGACAACAGACGAGTATCTTTCCCTGCGTCTCTGGTGCCTGTAGGGAAGAAAAGAAGGGTAGGAGACGAGGAAGCTGATTGCGGAGATCGCGTGAACCCAGTTTTCCGGTCTGGCACTTGAGATGGAGGTATTGCTTTACTCCAGCGTCTTTCAACGTGGAAGCTGCAAAAGGTTCGGATGTGCAGCTCACTACGATATCAAAGCCTTCAGGCTTTGCATTTTCGCTCGACGAGATGTACAGCTGCGATGTGGGCTGAATCAAACTTGCAATTGTACCACTTCCCTCCTGTTCCTGCATGAGTTTTGCAATAGTATCAGGAGCATCTTCTTCATTCATGTTGATCAACAGATCTTTGTTTTTCCAAAACACTAGGGGTGTGAGTCCGTGCGACCATGCTTCGTGATCGTCCGCCGCGCCCTGAATGTATCCGCTCTCTGATGCTTCGGCACCACGGACACGTCGCGACGCTGTGCAAAGTACTATGGGATGAAAATCTGAAAAGGAAGGTGGTAAATCTGGAAGAGTGGATTGCTGCGTTATCCAGATTGGGCGCAGCGGCTTTTTCAGCTTGCCACGAAGAACTGGGATATTGGGCTTACAAATATCCTTTTCGTTGCATTAGTTACCACACATAAGTTCAACAATGTTGAAAACGTACCAGAAATTGCTGAACAAACCCATTAATTCTCTTCTCCATCTGTGCATGTTCGCTAGCACCCACAGCCTGGGGTGGTGTGAAAAGGCCCAACTCTTCTTTTCCCTTCTCTTCTCCAAATACCGCTCTGTTCATCACACAGCACCACGTTGGAATCGTTTTGCTCAACGCATCAGGCATACTCTTTCCTCTCCTTGTGCTATCCACAACAACCGCACCACCCCATTTCTCCACCACATCAAGTAGTTGTAGATTCAGCCTACGCAAACTGAAACTCCATTCGCCCATGTGGCCGTCAGTGCTTTTGAAATAGACAGATCCAGACTTGAGAGATGGCGGGATGTACCAGCTTCCACCGCGCTCATTTGCTACGAGAGGAAGCTCATAGGCCGATGCAACGGATTCCACAAAGGCACTGTCAGATACTATCGAAGCTAGTCGGTTGTGCGTTGAGAGTGTTGAGCGGCGCAACGACGAGAGGGTGCTGGATAGGTTTGGTGTGTTGGAGAGGTGCGGGAATATTATGTCCGCCTCAGTTAACGGCTTGGACATTGTCGTCCTGGAATATCTTGGTATTTTCTCGTCCTGTTCGGTAAATCTTCAGGTTTCATCAATGCTGTCTACCCCGCATCATGTTAAAATTTTCCATGAAAAGGTCGTCTTTGACTGCAATACCAGCTCCTCAAAATTCTGGATTGACTAAATCCTTTTGGCAATTTCCTTTATGCATAGGGTGTCAGTAGTAGTCAGGTGTAGAAAGCTTGAGCAGATACAAGAGATTGGGTCAAAAGCGGCATGGACTAATCCTATTGCGGTTAGATCAAAAGATGCTCCTATAGATGTGATCATGGTGATGGTAGATGAAGAAGAAGTCAGTATCAAGATTATTGAAAAGATCGGTCCAGCGCTCGATTCAGTGTGTCTGGAGTATCTATTATGTCACCTTGTGACCATATTCAAGCGGCGATGCTTCGACACAAGGGTCAGAGCTGCAAAATAACACTTGTGTATAGCAACTAACGAAACAATCTTTCTGGGCGATGATGGTCGACGAACAGAAGAAATTTGTTTGTTGAGTGAGATTGGCGGTATGATAATCCAGCAAAAACAGAGATGCAAAACAGAAGGAGGCGGTAAAGAGTACTGTGGTTGGCCTGGTGGTGTAGGGCGATGTGATTCGTCGCAAAAGTTTGGTAGCATCAATATAAAAAGTCCATGGATACATGGTGAGCATGTGGATGGAGTATCCAGGGGCTGCATGCTACAGTAAGTAACATAAGACAGACTCGAGGGTGTGTGACAAAGACGGTACCGGGAAGAATGCGGCACTCATCCGGTTCTGCATGCCTGTTCGTTACCAAACTTTGGAGATGTTTCAGACCTTCTCGAAGTCTACATAAGCATAAGGATTCGCTCAAGTATGAGGCTTGCGGGGCCATAATGCGGAGCTTGGGTGAACTAAGAATGCATCCATATTGCCGCTAGAGCAAGACAGGACTAAACGCGGTGGTAGCGTCATCTGCCTCCAATTACCCGACATCCGGACGTAGTTGCTAAATGTCTCACCCACCGATATCTCACCTTCGGAAAATTGCTCTCCTCCCCTTATGCAGGTCAGGCTATTATGGTTGGTTGCAAGGCTCTTTGACACGCCCCGGTCCGAATATGATGCTAACAACGTAATCAATACTGAGACATCCCAGTAATAGTTGGCTGTCGCCCGGCCGAAGTTGTTCAAACTGTGTTGCGGAGTTTTCTGGTTGCCCACAGGAAAGCCATGGCCACCATAACCTCTTGTATTCTGAAAAACGCTGGACGGGATTATGTAGGCATCTACCAGAAAGGATATGCCAAAGCCAAGCGCCGATACTTTGAAATGGACTTTCGGCGCTGATACTTGCCACAGCGCACCTCATGTGATATACGGACGATCAGGGTAAATGCAAGATTAAAGTTCCTTACAGATCTACCTTGACCGACTTCAGCTGTCATGTGCACAGTGGAATGTTTCGAGAAGGCCGTTCAACCAAACAATCTGGGCCGACCCCTGCACGTACTCCAGTGCACCAAACAACGTGCTCACTCCCTCAGCACCTAATACACATATAACATGGGGTTTATATTGTCGACATGATGTATGCGGGTTCATCACTGTAGCATCAACGGGCGATTCGGGACTGTGTACCGGACGAGGCGAGTACCTCCACTGGAAAAAACGGAGGCTCAGTACCCGACATTTGAGGGTCTGTAGCGACGGCGTTCAAATAAGCACCGCAAATTGGCAAATGTGGGCTTCAAAACAAATCTTGCTGCTTGGTATGCTTAGTTCTTGTCGCCGTGGCCACGGATAACCTAAGGGAGCACCTATGAGTGGTGCTGAGATCTTGATGCCGGTATCGCGGGGTAGGTGACATGGAAAGCAAACATCCCCACAAATTCAAAGTCTCTCGTGAGATGTTCATCTACTAACCCTGCTAGCTGTTTGGTCCGAGCAAAACTGCATACACAGAGACAAATCCGGCATTTTGTGCATATGTGATTCCAACTCTGGAAAGACACTCAGTTGTTTTGTCGCAATGTTGCTGGATACAGTCCATGAAATCCCAAGGCACTATACTAACTCCAGAGTATAGCGCATTTGATTAAAAGTTACAGACATGCATCAATGTCGACGCCATTCCCGGAGTGGCGCTTTCGCGTTCCACTCAATTTATAATATCTTATAGTTATGGCTAGTACAGCCTCAAGTCGCACATGATATACCTTCATCTAAACCTCATTTCTCGAACGCTGATCGCGCGAGCCTAAAAGCTATACCCTTGCCAACTACTTCCGGGCCTGCTTCCCGACGAAAGAGTACCTGAATCCTGGAGTTACGGTGCCTGAGCTGTATAAAAAGGTTGTCGTTTTCTCAGGTCCTTCAGCATCTCAGTCATTACGCTCTCTTCTAGTCACCACCATGAAAGGTCTGCTTTCCGCCACTGTAGCCTCGGCCATCACCGGCGCTTTCGCGCTTCCTTCTCCTGTTGAGAAAGAGGCCCGTCAGTCTGCACCTTGCACTTCTGCTGTAACGCTCTCTGGGAACCCCTTTACCAGCCGCACTCTCCACCCCAACAAGTTCTACTCGTCCGAGGTCAAGGCTGCTGTTAGCAAGATCAGTGACTCGACTCTTGCAGCAAAGGCAGCAAAGGTTGCTGATATTGGAACTTTCCTCTGGATGTAAGGATCGTTTCCAAGGCGAAAGAGAAAATGTTAACACGGATTTCAGTGACACCCGTGAAAAGATCAAGGTCATTGAAGAGAACATCAAGGACGTTCCCTGCAACCATATTGCCGGACTCGTCATTTACGACCTTCCTGGCCGTGACTGCGCTGCCAAAGCATCAAACGGTGAACTTGCCGTTGGTGAAATCGACGTCTACAAGACGCAGTACATTGACCGTAAGTTCTCATGATTAGGCGATCTTTGCGGGGTCGATTTGCTAACTAGCAGCTCTTTTTCCACAGCCATCGTCGCCATTCTCAAGAAGTACCCCAACGTGGCCTTTGCTCTTGTCATTGAGCCCGACTCTCTGCCCAACTTGGTGACCAACATCAACCTGCAGAGCTGCCAGGCCTCTGCTTCCGGCTACCGCGAGGGAGTTGCGTACGCGCTCAAGCAGCTCAACCTTCCCAATGTAGTCATGTACATTGATGCCGGTCACGGAGGCTGGCTTGGCTGGGACGACAACCTGAGTACGTTAAAACCCTTGTATTCCCAAAAAAGAATCGTTCTTTAGGAACAATCAAGAAAGGAAACTAATACAAAACAGAGCCTGGTGCGCAAGAGCTCGCAAAGGTATACAAGAACGCTGGCAGCCCCAAGGCCGTCCGTGGTGTTGTCACCAACGTCTCTGGCTGGAACTCGTTCGACCAGTCCCCTGGCGAGTTTGCAAACTCGTCCGACGGCCAGTACAACAAGGCGCAAAACGAGAAGAAGTACGTCGAGCTCTTCTCGCCCCAACTCACGGCTGCCGGTATGCCCGGCCAGGCCATTGTCGACACAGGCCGCAACGGCGTCACCGGTCTCCGCAAGGAGTGGGGTAACTGGTGCAACGTCAACGGCGCTGGCTTTGGTGTCCGCCCAACTTCCAGCACAGGATCCTCGCTCGTCGACGCCTTTGTGTGGGTCAAGCCCGGTGGCGAGAGCGACGGCACCAGCGACCCGAGCGCAAAGCGCTACGACAGCTTCTGCGGCAAGGAGGACGCCTACAAGCCCAGTCCCGAGGCCGGTCAATGGAACCAGGCTTACTTTGAGATGCTGGTTAAGAACGCTAAGCCTGCTCTCTAAATGATGAGGGTTTGGGGGGTTATTCTTCTGTTGTATATAGATTGAAAGAAGGGATGGAGGAAAACGAGATGTCTGTTACCATACATAGAAAAGCAGAACAATGCAATGTCAGTCTTCTCGTTCTATCTTATATCTCACACGAGTGTTGGTAGTTGTAGTAAGAAGGTGGTAACTTGTAGCTTTAACTATTCAATATGTTTGAATATGGAAATGGGTATCCTACAGAAATTCATGTTGTGTTTTTGAGTAGAAGAAGAGAGAGAAAACAACTGTTTCTCGCAATGACTCCAAGAGAAAAAAGAAAAGAAAAGAGAGACGCCCCCTATTCGCACAGGAAATGCGATCAAAGTCTAGTTTCACAAGAACTTTCAATTATACGCCAAACCCTTCCGTCTATCCTACTTTACGCTGGAGCAAGAAAGGGATCAAGGAGAGTAGGAAAAAAAAGGGAAAAGAACGACAAAACTTCCCTACCGAGAAAGGAGAGAGAGTGTGTGTGTGCCTGTGGTATCATCTTTCGTTGCCATTGAACACCCCCTTATTCCCAGTCCCAGTTTCCCATTTCCCATGTGTATTTTCCCCCACCTTCAAAACTCCTCGCATGCGTGTCACAAAGAAAAAAGAAGAAAAAAAGACACCCTAATCAAAACCCAACGCCAAGTCGCTTTCCAAAATGCCCATCCAACAAACGCCTTCGCTCCAAAAGCCACAGAATGTATCACAATCTATTTCAAAGACCCCGGGCTCTTGCAAAGACCGGAACCAGACCGTGAGGCCACGTGTATAATGTAGCGTGGGTTGAGTTGTGATGCCAACCCATTCTTTGTCTTTCTTCTTCACCTTGGTAGTCATCTAGGTTCATCCACGTCTCTTAACTTGAAGAGCTTTGCCGACTAAACGACTGGACCAACTCGTGTCTAAGATGTGATAAAGAGAGATAATCAGAGTCGTCCTAAGACATCCGCCTCCTTCTGAAAGGTTCCTCAGTCTCGACATCCTCCTTCTCTTCATTGACCTGTAATGTCAGCCAAGCAGCTACAAGAGCGCAGATACCGCCAAAGCGGAGCACCCAGGCTACACTGTTGTCGCCTGCTGTGCCTCTAGGCTTCTGCAGAATCTTGAACATGACGGCGCTAACCAGTGTGGCAATGACTTGGGGCGCTGCAATGGCGACATTGTGAATTCCAAGGACGACACCAGCTGAGTCAGCACCGGAGCCCTCGTCTTCACCCTCTGCAATAAGCTGGGCCTCGCGGTCACGCGGTTTAATGATGCCACGACGAATGGCGTCTCGCTTGGAGATTTCTGAAGAGATGATGGCAAACGGCGCCCAGTTTGTGATACACCAAGGGATGCCAATGGCGCCAACAAGAGCGGTAGCGCCCCAAGTACTCTTGACGAGGAAGGTCAAAGACATAAGAACGGCGAATACAATGTGCGATAGGAACCATGACCGACGGAGAGTCAATGACTGGATTTGCAGCAGTTCCATGGATTTGGAAATCTTGTCCATGTACGTCTTTGGGGATCCCTTGGGCTGATGGTTGAGCGCAAAGTAGCCGGAACCGCCCATGGAATGCGGGGTTGTTGGCGTCATGGGGGTCGCAGGTGTAACAGGGCGCTCGGGCTCTGGAGCTTGGAATGTTGGTGGAATGATGAACGGCAAAACGACAGAGGCGATGAACGTGGTAACGGCGAAAATCAACAGGGCTCTTGTGCCGATTCTGGTTCCATCTTCGAGAATAGCATCGATGCGACCATCCGAGAGGTTGGGGTTCTCTTCAAAGTATGGATCCGCGTAAATTTCACCGACGTAGGTGGTGATGTAGAAGAGAAATGGGAACCATCCGATCCAAGCAAAGAACTGCACAATGCAGACCTTCTTGATCTGAGGAGGCAACTTCTTGACTGAGCGTGCGAGACCCTTGAAGAAAGCAATGACACCATCCTGCTGATCAGCGGGAGCGGTATCAAACTGTGGATCGCGTTCAGCGCACGTTGAGCAACTGACGGCGACTGTGAGAGCCATGACAAAGGATGCAATGGCGCAAAGGACCTTGAATTGGGAGTTTCCGAGCCAGGGAAGATAGTCTGGTAGGTTGATGTAGCCAGCCAGGTAGCCCAAAATATTGCCAATACCAGACGACCTCATGAGCCACGCATTGGCAGACTCCTGCTGGTGTGTGGGCGCCACGTCGACAATGTATGCTCGCACGCCGGCTTGAATGACGTTGATAGCAAAGTCCAGCACGTATACGAACAGAACGGCAAAGAGCATGACGCTGGTCTTGACAAAGGTCGACTCTGGGCTCGCGCCGAAGACACCTAGAAAGCCGCCAATGATTTCTTTTGCCCAAGCGAGGACCATGAGAGACACAATGGTTGCGGCTGCACCACCAATGATGAAGGGTCTCCTCTTTCCCCATCGCAGACGGCAGTTGTCGCTCTTGAGACCGACGTAGGGTTGAACGAGGACGCCAGAAAGAGGGCCAGCAATCCATACAAGGGCAAGCATGGACTTGCTCAGACCGAGCGAGAGGAGATATGGCTGTGTCAAAAGTTAGCGGCAATGCCGGTACTCGGGATGTGTGATTCCAGGGTAGCGATCTAGATCCAGGGTCCATGGCCGCATCCGACATGATTTTTTCAAGGCAGGGTTTTCAGAAAAAGGAAAGAAAAGCACATACCGAACCGTTTGAAGTTTCGACAGACCATCCAATTTGCAGACCGAGACCGCAAAAGGTGAGCAGGAATAAAAACCAGCTGGATTTTGTCTCTTCGACTTGAGATTCCCCCATCCAGCCGTCGTCCTCGGAGTCGGGCGACATGGCCTCCTTGAGGAGGGGGTCGACCTCGGAAGACATGCGGGGCGGATTGTCTGCTTGGTGAATGATTTCTATCTGGGCGTCTCCGTCTATGTCTGGTCGTCCGCCAGAGAGCGAGTCGCGGGCAAAGGAGACGAGTTTTGGACGGGGTTTTGGGCGAGGAGAAGAGGTTTCGAGCCGAGACAGAGGCGGGGAGAAGGGCGAGGAAGCGGACTCATTGCGCCCACGGGACGGCGGCGAAGACATGATGTGGCAGCGGGCGTGTGGAGGGCACGCGATGGGCTTGAGTGCAGGCGACGACGTGGTCAGGCCTTGGGAGCTTACCGTGGTCAGGGTCGGCGAGACTGTGATTGGTAGGCACGGGGCCGGGGTCAGTGGGCAGCAGACAGCAGTTCAAGGCGCAGGTGGAATTAGGTGGTGAGAGAGAAACACGGCTGGAACAGAAACGTCACGGACGGAGCGGGCGGGGGAACTAGCAAGATATGCACCACGGTGAAGGCGCCGCTAGTGGTTCCGCTCGAGGGGCATGCAACGGCGGCGATGGGCAAAGTGAAGACTTGGACGGTTGTAACGATGACGAGCCGCAAAGCACTCCGGGGCGGCAAGGCACCAGGACAGGCAGCACGGGGGGAGGGGCGTCAGGCTGTGGCCGGGCGAGGCGGTGTAGGTCATGTGCATGAGCATGTGCAGTTGCAGTGCGGGATCATGGGCGATGGCGAAGTGAATTCGATGTCATGCAGATGTCGAGGCCGTCGGTGGTGTGGGTATGCGTGTGAGAGTGTGGGTGCGAGTGGACGGCCGATGACGTTGTGCGATCAGCCGTTCCTCAGACCCTGGTCAGCCGCGCTAGGCCGCATCCGGCCATGGTGGGGGCCGAGTGCGACTGGCCTGGGACCGGACAGGACAGCTTGCCTGGGCGTCATGGCGAGAGAGAGCAAGGCACCGACTGTAACGCATCCAAGCATAGCAAAGCAAAGCAAAGCATCGCATCGCATCGCAACGCGTCCCGTCTCCAGCCAGCCTGCTCTGCCAGGTCGAAATCACTCGCTCCGTCAGCCGCTACAGCGCCTCTGCGTCCGCCCTTCGCTTGCCCTGCCTCCGTCATTCCGTCGCGCCCATCTGCCCATCATCCAAGACACCTATACCTCCCTTGCATCCCAGCTGCCATCCAGCGCCCAACAGCCACCAGTCCCATCTCACGCGCCCAGCCCAGACACTTGCACCCTCTGTCGACCCCGTACGCGACGCGGCTGTCCATGACACGACCGTCTTGAGCCCAGCATGGCTTCCATAATGGGGTGGTGGGCCGTCGGCCAGCTTCTGAGTATGCGCCCTCACGAGCTTGGAGCCCAAGAACATGTCCGTTCGAGCTGAACATGGCTGACCATCTGTGGCAGAGAGAGACACGACCGACGCAGACCCGGACGGTCAGTTGCCCATGGCCGCACCCCAACTCACGCATTCGTGCCTTGTCTAATCCCCAGCGCAGACGAACCCGAAGCCGGCCAAAAGGAGATATTCACATCATGGGCCCTGTCCATCCTGATCATCCTCCTCATCATAGCCCTCTTCACGAGCTACATCCTGCACACTCGCAAGATCCAGGCTGTCCATGAGACGGTCCTCTCCATCTTTGCTGGTATGTCGATCCCATGCCCGTCCAAGACCGCCCTTGGCTCCTGCGCAATTGTCGTGACCAGCTCCGCGTAGTGTGCATAGTGGGTTGCAGGCCATGGCCTTGCTCGCTTGTAGCCAAACCTCGATCCGCCGTGTAATTGTGGGGTAAATGCGCACACGTCCTGCCCACGACAACAGACGCCTTGGCCTATCGCGTAATCGCATCGCGCTACACGCTCGCCGCTAACCGCTTCCAGGTATGGTAGTTGGTCTCGTCCTCCGCCTGACGGCAGTCGCATCCGTGCGGGATGCCGTCAGTTTCGACTACCAGATGTTCTTCAACCTGCTGCTGCCGCCCATTATTCTTTCGGCTGGCTACGAACTGCACCAAGTGGGTTCTCCACACCCTTCTTTTTTTCCTCTTCATCCTAACTTGCCCTAGGGGAATTTCTTTCGGCACATTGGCACCATCCTCACCTTTGCATTTGCGGGAACTTTCATATCCGCTCTTGTTCTGGGTCTTATTCTGTTCCTGTGGACCAGAATTCCCCTCGATGGCTTCAAGATTAACTTTGTCGAGGCCATGTCGGTTGGCGCCACTCTTTCCGCTACAGACCCCGTGACTATTCTTGCCATTTTTGATACGTACAAAGTAGAGCCCAAGCTATACACACTCATTTTCGGCGAGTCCATTCTCAACGATGCCGTGGCCATTGTCTTGTTCGAAACCGCTCAAAAGTACAAGGATGGGGCAGAGTCGCTTGGGATTCTCAGCCTGTTCGAGGCGTTTGGTATCTTCTTCGGCGTCTTCTTCGGCAGTCTGTTCATTGGTGTCACAGTCGGCATTGCCGTCTCCCTGATGCTCAAGTTCACCTACGTCAGGCGTTTCCCCAAGACTGAGAGTTGTCTGATCATTCTCACGGCATACTTGACCTATTTCATGTCCAATGCCATCCACATGTCTGGTAAGTGTAACCGTCTTCTTGGTACATCTCAGCACTAACCAGGGTTCACAGGTATCGTCTCATTGTTGTTCTGCGGTATCTGTATGAAGCACTATGCTTACCACAACATGTCCAGGCGGACACAACTCACTACCAAATTCGTATTTCAAGTCACTTCCCAAATTTCGGAGAATTTCATCTTCATCTATTTGGGACTCTCCCTCTTTACTGATGACAAGCTCGACTACAAGCCGCTCTTCATCCTCATTACCGTTGCTGGTATCTGCGCGGCTCGATGGTGCGCCGTATTCCCGCTTTCACGGATCATCAACTCTGTGACCCGATACCGCCAACGCCGACGTGGTGACGACCTTGTAGAAGAAATTCCCTGGTCACACCAAGTCATGATTTACTGGGCAGGTCTGCGTGGAGCTGTTGGTGTTGCCCTTGCAGCAGGTCTTACGGGCAACAATGGTGACACACTTCGAGCAACTGTCCTTGTCGTCGTCGTCTTGACGGTCATCATTTTTGGTGGCACCACTGCGCGCATGCTGGAGATTCTAGGAATTCGCACTGGTGTGGTTGAGGAGATTGACAGCGATGACGAATTTGATATTGAGGTCGTCAGCGGTGGCACATATAGCCGCAAGCAAGGCCAAGGCTATGGCCACACGCCCCGGTCCAACCAGGGCGCATTCACTCTGAACAATGTCAATGGACAGAACGGCTCCTACTCGAGTGGGTCAAGAAACCGTGGCGATCCCCGCTCACGCCCCAATGGCGCCATGCGACGCAACTCGAGTCACGTACGAGCCCGGGACGGCGCAGACCAGGGTCTTCTCAGTCCTGCCGACAGCGGCTCCAACGACGAAGACGACATTGACCTGGACCTCCCACCCAGCGCTCGTCGCTCACCAAACCGCGTTCCATCGCCGCTGGGAGGCAATGCTCCATCATCATCGGCGACGCCCTACCCAACCTCTGGACACCGGCCTCCAGAGGGCCCAGGCAGAGTCGCCACGGCTACTGGGGCAGTAAAACAACTCATTAGCGAAATCAGTCACGATCCTGCAAATGCTTTCAAGCAGATTGACGATGGTTTCCTCAAGCCGCATTTGCTGCTCGACCCGAAAGGACCAGGGGGTCCGAGTAATGTCTGAATGTTGTTGCTTTTTTTTATCTCTCATCATCTTCTTCTTTCCTTTCGTTTCAACTGGGTCAACAACTACTTGGGTCATGATAAAGGGGGTCACTCTCACATTCGCACACTGTGCTAGTCTAGAGCATTTGTGGGCGTTTTGTTTCTTTCTTTGAAAAAATGGAAATTGCCAACTATCTTGTTTGATATATATACATGTATATCCACGAGCTGGCTGGTGAGCTGAGACACGTGCTGTATGTCGGCTGATGTCCTTGTGCATTGTGCTTGTATTCTAAGTGTAATTGTAGAATATGCCGTGTGTGACACGTCTTGTCATGCCCAACGGATACTACCATGGCCCTATTCACGTGGCTGTTACCGTTCTTTTCTAATCATGTCTGCTAAAAACAAAAGTTTATACCTGTGTGCATATGTGAATTCACTTTGTCAGACAAAAACGGGGATTGATTTTAGTATCTACCTAGTGTATCTGTGAGTAGTTGTGTGTATTTATATATTCGAGATTCTACTACACACATGGTACTAACCTCGTTTGTTCAAATACAAAGTTACGAGGGGATAACTCTCTCTCTCTCTCTCTCTCTCTATCTATCTCTTATTCATCCCCTTACATCCATACATACATGCATACCGCACATCCAAAAGACACAGAAAAAAAACGCCACGCAAATGCCGCTAAAAAAACCAACATCTCATCATACTTGTTCAATTCTAAAAAAAGGCCACAGCAACAACAGCAACAATAAAGACATCAAGTCTTGGCCCCCACAGTCCGAATCTGAAACGTAGCACCAGGCAATGCAGCACTCTCAGCCGTAACACTTGCCTGAATACCCAGACTAGCCAAGCAACCTCTTATCAGACCGGCGGGGAAGTACAAAAACGGCTGGACTCTTGCCTGGCTATTTGCGTCTCTTCCTAAAGCAGGATCGCCCGTTTGAGCAACGAGAGCGGCTTGCATGGCCGCGTCGTATTTTTTCGTGTCAAAAGACATGCGGCTGAGGGGCTTGAAGGTGTTGTCAGTTAGCACGTAGATGCCCCGGTGGTTGGTTTTGAGGTTGTCGATTTGTTTGCGGAAGAGGAGGGTCCAGAGGTCTTTGCAGAGGAACTTGATGCAGTCGAGGGGCGTTGTGGGACGAGGGGCATCACGGGAGAAGCTGTGGGGTGTGGGGTTAGTCAGTCGGTTTTGTATGTTGCAAACGGGGAGAAAGGAAGAGGGTAGGGGGTATGTAGCGTAGACAAAACGTACCGTTCTACAACTCCCAGACCAACTCTGTATCCTAATGCTTCCAGTCGGTGGAATACTGCTTCTCTACTCTCCTCTTCGTCGACTGTCGCGGCGCCCCCAATATGTCCTCCGGCCTCCGTTGTGCCTCTTGCCGTGCCTGCCACCGTACTCGCCGCGTCATTGCTTGTCGAGCCTGACAGGCGCTTTGGTCTCGCCGCCGGTGAGGCTGAGCCGTGTATCCATTCTTCCTCTCGCGCCGCAAGGTCGGCGGTTATGCGGTACGCCATGGGTACGAGTTCAATGAGGAGCAGGTCCAGGCATGATGTGTTGACTAGTGAGAAGGTGGGATCGACATAGGGTGTTGAGGTTTCATTTGGCGCAGAAGGATTGGCCTGCGCCATCTTGACGGCTGCTGGGATTTATCTTTTGAATTATACTGCTTTGACCACCACAGATGCAGCTTGTTGGCTGGTTTGCGATGTGCGATGTGCGATGTGAGGGGCGCGTGTGTCGTTGGAGGGTGTTGGAGTACCGAGAACCTGAAAAAGAATTGCGGGTACAATGGGTATCTGAGTAGTTGCGTCTGAACAGGTAGGCGTGTAATAACAGCGGGGGGGGATTGTCTGGCTACAGGCGTGGAATCAGAGTTGCAAGGCGTACTGCGCGGTACGTCGGCGTTAGAGCTCCATGTGGGCTGTCCAGAACCGCCGTCGATCATCCGACAAGGGTCCAATGGACATGGCTCGGCACGCCTTATCCACCATACGCTCTTCCAATCTGCTTCCTGCTCTGCTTCATCAAACTCCTTTTGCATTCCCGTAGCCATTGCAAAATGGAATATTCTTTCGGGTGACCGTCAGTGTATCGTGTCTTCGTCCCCGGCCTGCCATTCATGTTCTCGGGTATCGAGTGCTCCGCGGTGGTAAATACGCAGAAATTGGGAAGCGCATGTCAAAGATAGGTTGGTGTCATGTCCAAAAAGGAAGTGCTAGATTGTAACATTGCGTCCGGCACAAACCCACTCTGTCTCGTAACCAGGCCAGATTCATCACAGGATCATCACATGGTCATCACGCTATTACTCCGAATCATGCAAGTTGGTTGTTGTTGGGACGGCAATGATTTTGTTCATTCTTCGTCTCTCAATGACATGTATTCATAAGTGTTCCATAAGTGTCTTCATCTACAGCCTTCTCTCATCATCCCTCGGGTAGGTATATCATCATCCTGTGCAATCGTGTTAGCTCTCCATTCGATTGATGTTTACAAGTGTACAAACTTACTACTGGGGAGGGTTGGCCACAAACTCAACACCCTTGCTGATGTTGCCTGACAGGCCGCTGTAGCAAGCCTGGAGAAGCTTCTTCTCGTGTTCGTTCGCACTGCTGACGACGTCGATAGCCTTCTCGGCACCACTGGGCTGTTGACAGAATTAGTATGTTTACAACAAACAACTATGCCTCAAGTCAATCCCAGGTAACTTACGCCAAGCTCGATGGGAACGGAGAAGAACTCGGTTCCGGTGGCCTTGGAAATCACATCACCGCCCTGAACACCTGGAAGGAAGACAAAGCTGGGCTCGACAATTCCCTTCTCGCCCTTGGCGGCCCTGATGACCTTCTCGGCGAATCTATTTGTCGTCAATTGTGCCATTCCCAAGTACAGTCATAGAGAACCTACCGGTAACCAGCGTAAGCCATGGAGAGAGTGGCTGAACCAGCGCCGTCCTTTGCCTTGACGACCTCGTCACCACCAAACTGAACGCGGTTGACAAGGGCGTCCATCTTTTCAGCTGGGATCTGTACGCTAGGCTTGGCCTGGCTGAACAGAGGGACAATGGTCTCACCAGAGTGACCACCAATGACGGGAATGTTAAGGTTGCCAGGATTCTTCTCGCCAACAATCTCAGCGACGAAGGTCTCAGCACGAACGACATCTAGAGTTGTGACACCGAACAGCTTCTTGGGGTCGAAGACATTGGCCTTCTTGAGGACCTCGGCGGCGATGGGAACAGTCGAGTTGACGGGGTTGGAGATGATGAGAAGGAAAGCCTTGGGGCAGTACTTGGCAACACCCTCGACGAGACCCTTGACAATGCCAGCATTAATCTTGAAGAGATCGTCACGGGTCATTCCAGGCTTGCCTGTAGCTTTTGTTAGTCTTCTCTCTCTAGATCATGGAGTATGTCAACTTACGAGGAATGCCAGCGGGGATGACAACGATGTCAGCGCCAGTGAAGGCCTTCTCGATGCCATTGTCCGCGGGCAGGAAGCCTTTTACTACCTAAAACGGCTTTAGTGTCATCGTGTCAATCAATATAGCGTAAAGCCCTCATACCGCGGGGGTTGAGATGTGGGACAGGTCAGCAGCGACACCTGGAGTGTTTACGACATCGTAGAGGGAGAGCTCAGTGACGTGCTGGCAGGACTTGAGGAGCAGAGAGAGGGGCTATTGTAGGTTAGTCATCGGGTGCTTCAATGGTGGTTCAGCAGCCTTTGCGGTGCTCGCAGGGCTCGTACCTGTCCAATGCCTCCAGAAGCTCCAGCTACTACGGCCTTGACCATTTTTGATGTGATTTGATGAAAGAAGGGTTTTTTGCGAAGATGAAGAGTTTGAGAGAAAGCAATTGAAGAGTCGGTGAGAGAAGAAAGAAGAGACAGAATGGGCGCTTGATGTAGGTGAGAGCTGCACTATGCACCTGTTCTGTTGGCCCTGGGCAGGTGGGGGTGGAGCACGGGCCAGTAGCGGCGGGGTACCGGGCGGAGTCTGGGACGCGCCTCACTTGGAAGACCGCAATGCTAGTGGGTTCTCGGATAGTCGGACAAACTCCGCGACCGTCCTGGTTTCGTACAGTTCTTGGTAAAAGGGAAAAGACTCTCAATTCACGTGTGGATCAGTCATGCAGAATGAAACATCTGGTGCATAGCTATTGAGCGCCAAGTTATATACGCAACACCTGTTTGCTTGCCAGCTTGCCAGCCAGGCATGTGATGTGCCTCGGTGCTACCAGTCCTCGGAATGGGACGGAGGCCACTAGAAAATGCAGGTACAAAGACATTTAGACCCGCGCATCGTTGTAGTAGTCGTCGACCAGCAAGGACCTCGGTCTTGTCCACTATGCTGTCGTCGCCGGAACGGACCGGGGGCCTTGGTGCTAAACCAACGTCATGCCATCCCACTGGGAGAAGACCAGGCCTCACACTGCTACGGAACAAGCATCACATGTTGACAACAGGGCTAATTGCCGCTCCATTAAGTGCTACCGTCTTATGACGCCTTTCATGATACCTAGCCATTCCGCGGCCGTGTGCCCAAAACACCGTACCCAAAACGCCATACATATCCAAGATCAATTTAACAGCATGGCACGAACCGTCGTGCCAGCATCGGCGCTACATGACCGCTTGGGTCAGACATGCGTTCAACAACTAGTTGTCTGCATCCACTCGTTCGCCCTGGGCATCGTCGTCAGCGTCAGTCTCGCCATAGCGACCGAAGCCCTGGGGGTCACCTGCATTTGGATCTGGGCCGCGCTGGCCAACAGCGTACATCTGGGGCTGCTGGCCCATGGCGCCATATGGGCCATAGGCATTGGGGTCGAACATGCCCTGTTGGGCATACACATTGGGGTCGCCCTGCACTGCTCCGGGGTACATGGACGGCTGTCGGTAGTCTTCCTGCTGGCCGAGGTGCTGGTTCATGCCATAGTCGGGAGGTGCCATGGGGTGCTGGGCGTGCACAGGCTGGGGCATGCCACCGGGAGGCACCACGGCTGCCGACGACTGTACGGCCGCGTTTTGGCCCGCGCTCCTCTTGTGTGGATGCGCCTCTTCGCGAGGAACTATATCGATAAGAAAGTCAAACATGTCCGACTTGGACAGTGCCGAAGCAATGTCAGAGCGCTGTAGGGTGCGACGCTTGTTCTCCTCGGCGTGAATCCAAGCGCGCATGGTAAGCTCAGTAATAAAAATATCGCATCCCTTGGCAAAGAGAATGGGTGCTTCAGCAGAAATCATCTTGACCTCTGGATCGGCCTTCATGACCTTCTTGATGCGGGCAAGGGGAAGCTGATGTAGCTTGTAATCATGTTCATCCGTTTCGAGCTTGGTTACCTGTTGTTGCCAGTACGTGTTGAGGATGTCGCGGTAGTTACCCGTTAAGCCTTGGTTTACCTGCCAGTGTCAGCTTATCGCAGCTGTCGAGGCTGCCGATGCGAGCGCGTACATTTTGCCAGGAACCGGTGAAGAGCTGCGGATCGGGAGCTTGGTTTTGTGCGGCAATCTGGACCAAATATCAGCGACGGGAAGCTGGAGACAGCCATGGATATGCAGTAAAGACATACAGCAGCGGATGCGCCTGGACGGTTGGGTTAGCATGGGCTTCAACAGAGCATGCGACCGTGAAGAAGAGCTTCGGGTCGGACAGCAGCAGAAACGTACCGTAGTGGCCGCCATTGGCGGGGTCGTAGAGCGGGTTGCCCTGCTGGCCGTCGTATTTTCGAGGAGCAGCAGCGGCCTGGCGCATCTTCTGCTGGCCGTGGGTTTGGAGGTTGACCTGATCCATGGCGGCGTGCGTGGTTGCGCAAGTGCGACGGGATGCGCGTATGTCTAGGGCGTGTGGGGACAAGAGGGGGCAAGCTAATTAGTCGTTATTGTCGTCGTCGAGGGCGTGCTTGTGCAAAGGAGATGTGCGCAGGGCGCAATGAGTGGTTGGAGGAGAGAGAGTGGGCGCGTTGTGGAAGCAGAGCGCGGTCGTGATTGCGTCAAAGGTGCGGTCTGAGTGGCCGGCAGAGGTGCAGAGAGACGGCGCGGGGAAGACGCGAGGGCCTGTTTTTTGGGGCGAGAGGCGCTGCAGCGGGCGGCCTGGCATCGTGTATGAGCATCTTTCCATTGCACAAAATCCTCTCGACTCGAGACGTTGAACAGGAAACGCAACTGACCTGTGCTTGGGCCTGGCGAATCAAGTCCCAGCCCGAGTATATCGTCGCGGAGTTGATGCTTGGTTGGTTGGTTGGTGGGCTTGCAACGGGTCGACGAACCAAGGCTAAGCAAGGGCTCCGACGTTACCCAGTGTATACGTATGTACAGTCCAATACTTGAGAGGCCAAGAATAATAACAATAACAACGAGACGCAGTCCAAGATGGCCTTTGAAGGTTTGCGTTTCTCCACACGTAACAAGCGCGCGGCCGGATCGTCTCTTCCACGAGAGAGAAAGGTCTGCCATGGCCGGTCCAAGCACGCTTATGTATAGCAGTATGCGGGTTATCCATGTCGCACCAGGGCAGTGACAGCACAGTCGCAGCGCCGTGTTGCTGCCGCCTCCATCACATTGTGTGCCTTGTAGAGGCGCAGTGCTGGGCCGCGATGACGCCTCCCGATTGGCTGTGTGAGCATCCAGCCATGCCAGCGATGAGTTGTTCACCCTCAGTCTTGTCGACGGCACCATCACGTATGCAAGCACGCGTCATGGGTCGATATGCCAGACTACCATGGCGTGCGAGAATGAAGCGCATCAGAGCAGCCAAGGTGGTGCGCGACTTGACGTGGCCGAGGCGCCAGGGGCAAACGGATAGATTCGCATGCAGAAGCAACCGAATGCACACATGTATGTATGTAATACTCTCAATGCCCATATACATACATACATGTCCTGTACATGCATGGGCTACATACACGGCGCTGACTACTTGCAGTCAAGGCTTGGCATGGTTCGTCGGCCTCGTCGGTTTTTCCCGACATGGCTCGTGCGCCCAGCTTCTCAAAAAGTGCTTCTCCAAATTTTCTAATCTTCTTTCCACCATCGCCAGCATGGAGCTGCCAACGCACCAGCCGCTTGTCGACGATTCCGACGAGGACCTCTCGGATGAGCAGATACGAGAGCTGCTCAACGAGGCCGCTGAGCGCATGCGCGCAAAAGCTGCGCAGCCTACTGCTAGAACAGAAGCACCCTTCAAGCTTCCCAAACTGGCGTCTGGCCGTATTGCCGACACTTACGAAAAGACCCAGGGCAACATAACCCGTCTAGATCACTCGAAGCTTGTCGACAAGAACCAGATGGCTCTGGCCAACGGCATCAAGAAGATCGAAGACCCCCTGCAGGTCAAAAAACAAAAGCAAGAGGTACGCCCATCCCCAGTCGCATCCCCACGCCTTTGATGATATCTATCCCAAATGTTTTTGCTGAGCAGATTCGGGCACCGTCTTGGTTGCCTTCCTGCACCACTGAGGCTCCATTAGTTCATAGTTACACTGAGGCATCTTTTTCACTGCACTTTTTTTTTTTGCTTTCAAGCTTGCCAGCCACATGCTAACAGCTTGTTTCCAGGAGAAGAAGGCAACCGCCGGATCGCAATGGTTCAATATGCCCAAGACTGACCTCACCCCCGAGTTGCGCCGCGATCTGCAACTCCTCAAGATGCGTAGCGTACTTGACCCTAAGCGCCACTACAAAAAGGATAACTCCAAGAGCGATGTTCCCGCCTTCTCACAAGTCGGCACCATCATCGAAGGCGCTACCGAGTTCTACAGCAGCCGCATCAAGAACAAGGAGCGTAAACAGACTATGCTCGAAGAAGTCATTGCCCAGGAGCAAGACAGCGGTCGCTTCAACCGCAAGTACCAGGACATCCAAGCAACAAAGACAAGCGGCAAAAAGGCCCACTACAAGGCTCTCAAAGCAAAGCGAAACAAAGGAAAGATTGTCAAGCCTTGAGCGAATGGGCCAAACTCTGCATGGTAACTGTCAAGTGCGGTTGTTTTTCTCTGCTTTTTTGCTTGTTTTTGACATTTGAGGCTAGCTTTGCCTGCCTTGATGCTATACTAGTCCAGACCTTGCCTTTCCGATACAAGTATCCCTGTCAACGACTGGGCCTTGTCGGCGATGCATTTTATTGCTCGTCCAAGTCGGAAAGAATCTGCTTCACGAGAGCCTGCATGTCTTTGGCAGCCTCTCGTCCAGCCTCGAGCACCTCTTCATGGTTTGCTTTGCCTTGGCTGAGATGCTCAGTCAATTGCGCTCTGTTCATGGCTTGAATCTCGGCGTCATTTCCACGAGAACCTGCCTCAAGCACTGCAACGTTTGTGACTAGACTGAATGCAAGGACGCGCATTGAAGCGTGTCTGGCTACGATGATTTCTGGGACAGTCGACATGCCAACGACATCAGCACCCAGCATACTCAGCATTCGGCATTCGGCACGCGTCTCGTAGCTGAGACAGATTAGCCAATGTCTACGACCACATCGATTCATCGAAAGGGGGAAACTTGAACAACGTACGTTGGTCCTGCAACGAATGCATATACACCTTCGTGTAGACGTCTTTGCTGCTTATCAAGGCCTAGCTTGACCCAAGCTTGGTGCGTTCGTCTCCTCAAATCAAGGTCATACGCATCTGAAAGTGGCGGGAATCGCACACCAAATTCATCAATGTTGGGGCCACGTAGAGGATGAAACCCAACGAGCCCGGCCATGTTGAGGTGCTAGTCACTGTCAGAGTGAGTCTTGATGCCCAGAAGGATTTACGCACGTCGTTTAGACACACAATGTCTCCCACACGGTAATTCTGGTTTAGACCACCAGCTGCATTCGTGACTACGTTCGTCGTTAGCCAAATAGTCGAGCTCCTTGCCTAGCATGTTGCCGTACCAATCATGGTTTCTACACCAAGTACCTTGCAGACTCGGGTAGCGAATGTAACCAAGTCCATAGTGTGTCCTTCATAGAAACTATAAAACTCAATATCAACATTACTCAATGCTACTCTTTTTCGTTTGGCAGTGACTTACTGTGCCCGTCCAACAAGCAGCGCGACAGGAGTTTTCTGGGGACCAATGTGCCCAAAGACAAACTTTCCAGCATGGCCTTGAACTGTGTGACTTGTCAGCACCCCGCATTTACCAGTTATGAGACTCGCTTTTCTTGTACGCACCTGTGCTCTTGGGGAAGTTGGGAATAGTGCCATAGGCCAACTCAACCTTTGGCTCTGGCTCAATGGTGTCGGCAAGCCCACCTAGGCCAGAACCGCACACAATGGCTACTTTTGGGTTTTGGAGTGCCTCGGGTAGTTGGGAGCGAACATATTTGGCCGTCTCGGTGGCACGGACATAGGCGTTAGGTGCGGCGGCAGCATCTTGAGTGGCCTCCATTTTGGGTGGTTAGAGAGTGAAGAAAAGGAGAACAAGAGTCAAGTCACCAAAAATACAGACGACGACCACGACTAGCAAGATAGTCTACATGGTACATGTGACATTATCAGAGGGTACACGACTAGGGTGCAGAGGGAAGGCGGCGGGCAATTCCGACACCGCGCCAAGACTGTTCAGCACTAGCGCCGCAGGCCGTTGGAGGAAGAAGTTGGATGCTCGAGTTGGATGGAATTGCGACGACAGCCAACATGTCCGCGCCACGATGTATGCGCTCCTTTTTGGGGCCAGCCAGGAGGGCAAATGTATGAATTGGATCTCTCGCAACTGTCCTTGGGGCCGAAGTTGTCCACTAACTGCATGGAAATAGATTTCGCAAGCCCCACGACCATATACCCAGACGTTCGCGCGGACGAAGAGCTCAAAGGCAGACGAGGACAATGAGAGGGACTCGAGAGATGACAGGGACTCCCGACTGATCGAGCAGTTGAGAATGGACCTGGAGAGCGGCGATATGCCACTCGAGGCACGGTTAGAGGACATGGGCATTGATCCTCAGGAATACAAGACGTATGTTTTCTAGGAGACTTGAATAGGAGGAAAAAGGTCCCATGAGTCAAAGCAGAATGCTAACGACAACTGCAGTCTGTATGCCAGTCAACAAAAAGTCAACAAGCGCCAGCAACAACGGGAGCCAAAGACGCGCGAGGAAGCCCAGCGGCAGTGGGAGGAATTAAAAAATACACCCGATCACCTGGGACTCCTCAAGGTCTACAAACGCGCTGGTGTAGAGCCCATCAAACTCGCAAAGTATGTCGTGGTCCCATGAATTTCGCCTTCATTTCCCAGTCACAACATCTAACATGAATCCCAACCAGAGAAAAAGACATCACCCTCCCCACTGACAAACCCCCACTCGACGCCAAAACCGCGGAGGCCCTCGAAGCTCTACGCACCCCCATCAACGTCCGCGCCGTGCACCTCCGCCCCCTCCGCCGCACTCCAGAATATGGCGTACCAACTGTGACCTGCAGCTGCGCACCTACAACATCCGCAATCTCCTCCTCTTCGCCGACTTTGCCGTACGCGCCGCCTACTACATGGGTCTCTGTGCGCGAGGTCCTATTCCCCTGCCACGCATCACCGAGCGCTGGGTCGTACCACGCTCCAACTTTATTTTCAAAAAGTCGCAGGAGAATTTTGAACGCATCACCATGCGTCGTTTGATCCAGATCCAAGACGGACATCCCGACGTTGTCAAAGCGTGGTTGGCATTTTTGCAAAAGCATCAGTACCATGGTGTCGGTATGAAGGCGAATATCTGGGAGTATGAGAGCCTCGAGGATGCCACGAAGGCTGGGTACGAGGTCAAGGAAGGCGATTATAGCCGTAGGAGGGAGGGCAAGGTCATGGAGAAGGTCAAGGAGATACTCGAGGGAGAGGGCTTCAAGGAGGCTATGAAGGAGCACAAGTCCAAGGTTGAAATGAGGCCATGAATAAGAAAATCTCCAAAGAGAGAAGAAGACGAAAAGAAGAGTGAGATGTGAGTGAGGAGGGGAGGAAAGAGGGGTCACATGTATAAATATCGTGATGAAAGTTAGAGCCACATTCTTATGAACGTTTCTTTCTTTCTTTCATTCCTTCGTGGAAGAAAAAGAAGAAGAAAAGGATGGGAAGAACATACAAATCACACCACAAGAAAAGAAAGAAGATAAATAAACAAGCAGACAGACATTGACGTTATTTTCTCCACTTGTGTTTTTTTTAATTCAACATCATCCTGGAAAACCAGATCCAGATTCATATACATACACACATACAGTTTCATGTCATATTTAGCTGCATCATCCATCCATCCGTCCGTCCATCCAGCAAAAGGGGAGAGAGAAAAAAAAACAAGCATTCTCTTGAGTTAAAACTCCATGGCATCCACCCTCTCACCCGCATACCTTTCATCGGCCAACAGCAGCTCTAAAATGGCGTCGAGCAACTCCTTGGGCAACCCTCTGCCCTGCAGGGCCCTAACCTTGTTAAGCACAGGCTCGCTGTTATTAACACAGTTCCAAATATCCCATTTGCGATCGAGTTCGATCCATGCTTTGTCAATAATGTCCCAGATGCGTGGGTTGGGGTCGAGGACATCGAGTTGAGGGCTTGAACTGGCAGGCGAGGAAGAGGAGCAGCAGAGCTCGATTTGGATTTTGTGCGAGGTAGGGATGGGGTCAGTGAGCAAGATGAGAGTGCCGTTGTGGACACGCTGGATCTTGTGGGAGACGGATTTTGCGGACTTGCTGCGGGTAGATGGTGCAGTGGTGATGCAGCGAATGGTGGCGTCGTGGGCGAGAGTGTGGGCGAGGAGTCGGATGGTCCACGAGCGGGACTTGGGGATTGCAGCGTCAGAGGGGCTTGTGGGCCCAATGGTTAAGACGCCGGTGGATTGCTTGTAAGTAATGGGCGTGTGGACGAAGCGGACCGTGTCGTCTGCGCTTTCTTCGACACCCGAGTCGGATATCATGGAGAAGCCGCCATCGTCGACCAGGTGGCCTTTGCCGTCGTCTTCGGTCAGCGTAAAGGACCCATCTGCGCCTACGGCAACCAGGATTTCTAAACTTTCGGGGTTGGGAGAACCGGTCTTGGGGCGGTAGGCTGCGTCAAGTGGGATGATGGAGCCCTCTTTTGCGAGAACGGGAACAAATTGGAGAGGGCGTTGGATGGTGAGTTCACCTGCACGATTGTACACAACGCCCGTGAAGATGTCTACGAAGCGGCCCTCTGGAAGCCAGATCTTTGCTGCGCCCATGTGTGTGACCTGGTCACGGGGTTGCGTGATAGGTGCCACAATGAGTTCAGATCCGAAGCGGAACTGGTTGGGCACATTGTACGCTTCTTCGTTCTCGGGGTAGTCCCAGTACATTGGCTGCACAAGTGGCTCGTCATCGCTGGCACTTCGTGCATTCATCGTGTACAAGTACGGAATCAGGCGGTGTCGGAATCGTAATGTGTCTTCAACGATGCCACATGCCTCGTCGTTGTAACGCCAGGGCTCGCGCGTATTGAAAGGGTTGTTGTCGCAATGCAGACGCAGAATGGGGGACCAACAGCCAAGCTGTACCCAGCGCGTGTACAGCTCGTCGTTCTTGTAACCATGTGTGTGCCCGCCAATGTCGTTGCTCCACCATCCATAACCAATGTTGGACGCAGTAGCCGTAAATTCGGGCTGGAAATGCAGACTTTCCCAAGTAATGATTGCATCGCCCGAGAAACCGATTTGATAGCGCTGGGCTCCTGGACCGCCAAAACGAGAGAGAATCAAGGGCCGCTGAGAGCCACGGCCGCTGTCGAGAAAGTGGTAGTGATTGAGCACCCACAGCGGGTCGACACCAGGAATCTTGGATGTATTGCCTTGCTGCCAGTCAACCCACCAAAAGTCGACGCCTCGTTCTTCATGCTCATGGTGCACAACATCAAAGTAGGCATCCATGAATTTCTTGTCCGTGCAGTCAAATGGAATCGTCTGCTTGGATGCCGGGTCAATTCCAAGGTATTTGGCAACCCTTTCGTATTGCTCCTCAAATGGTCGGAAACCGTCGGCAGGATGCAGATTGAGTGTCATTTTCATGCCACGGTCATGGAGGTTCTTCATGAAAGCATCTGGGTCAGGGAAAAGCTTCTTGTTCCACGTGTATCCGGTCCAGCCGTTATACCCATTGGGCAAATCCCACACCAGGTGCCAATCCATGTCCACTACGGCTACGTTCATAGGGACATCGTCTCTGTCAAAGTGGTCATGCAGATCAAGGTATTCCTTGGCTGTGTATGCATGGTACCGACTCCACCAGTTACCCAGTGCATACCGTGGCAGCAGAGGTTGGCTGCCAGAGACAGCATAGTATGCGCGCATAGCTTCCCGATAGTCGCGGCCGTACATGAAAATGTACTGATCGGTCCTATCACCACTTCGGCGGCCTGCAATCCACCCGTTGTCTTCGAAGAGCATGGACTTGGTGTCATCCAATGGCGCCATGCCCTCTCTCGACAACACACCAGGACCAAGTCTTGCCCGCCCGTTTACACCATCCAGTGTGCGTGTAGTTCCACCCAGATTGGAGACGGACTGGCCATATGTCCATGTGCCTGTGACGGCGCCCTTGAGATGGATCTTGAGACCCTCGGAGCTGAATTTCTTTTTGTCGTAGACAACGTGGAAGCGCTTGGTTACGATTTCGATTCCGTGTCCCCTGTCCCAGACATAAAAGTCGGGCACGGCCAGTCTGCGGTTGATGGCAAAGGTACTCGCGCGATCCTCGAAGCGCCCGTCCTCGGCCCACTCGAAGCGGAGCAGGCCATCGGTGAGGATGGTAAAGCGGTACTTGTCGCGCGACAATGGCGTCCGGATGCGCGACCGGACGTGTCTTAAAGTCGTAGCGCGCTTGGGTCATGGTCGTGACTTGTCGAAGGCAAACAAGGCAGTGTCAAGCAGGCCGGACAGCAGGCGGATCGGCCATCTTAAGCAGAATCCGGGGAACTGAGAGCTCGGACGGCATGGCTTGGTCAAGGGGAGCAGCCATGCGCATGACCTCGGGTTAGTGACGAGGCGAGACATGTCAGGACCGGCGGATCCCCCTGCTAGGCAAGTCAGGCGACGTCCCATAGTCGGTCCTCCGGCTCTTGGGGCTGCACACAGCCTTTATGGCAAACGACTGGGGAAAAGCGGTGAAATGACATCCAAATGCGACATGGATGTATCGAGAAGCCACGCGCAATCTGTTGTTTTGACGACTGGTCAGGGCATCAAGTCACGTATGTAGGGGGCTGCTGCAGGGTCGCTGCAGCGAACGGCGCCAGAAGGGCGACTCCACACCATGACGTACGCTGTACCATGGTACTCCAATGACACGCGGTGGACTTGAACGAGCGAGTGTCATGTCAAAGTATCTCGATCAAAGTTGGGGTAGTACCCGTATTCTGAATCTTGGCTTCCACAAAGGGTGGAAAGCCCAAAAAGTATATATCACACCACCTTCTGAAAGTCCTCACGGGGAGAAGTCATCTCCACCCGTATTGATTAAAATCTCTGTATATCGGCCCTGACGCAGGTTGGCTCAGAACAAAAGAAAGTTCAAACATGATAGCCTTCCGAGCCTTCCCGCTTACCAACCGTCAGCAAAACTCAATTCCCTTGTCTCTTAATTACGCGTCAGGTCGACATCTCGCACCAGCTTGTCTTCGTCCTCTCGGTATGGGATACCGGCCTTCTGTCTGGCCATGTCATTGATCCACTGGCCATTAGGTTTGACAACCTCGCCTTTGGCCAGTTCATCAGCCAGATACAGCCAGGCCATTGCATTGCCTACCGTGCTGACCTCATCACTGACATGATGACTGGCATACTCAGACATGGCCGAGTGTAGTTTTTCATCGGTAAATAGGTCGTAGAGATGCTTGGCAACTGCATCATGGTCGCCAGGGTCTACGAGGAAGCCAGACTTGCCATGCTGGACTTGCAGCGGAATACCGCCAGCGCGCGTTGCAATAATGGGAGTTCCCTTGTGGAGCGCTTCACTAACCTTGACTTCGAAACCCTCGCGTGTCGACAGCTGTAGAGCGACATGGGCGCACGACATGAGAGTGTTGAGCATCTGGTCGGATGGGCCGATACGCATGACAATGACGTCGTGTCTGAACTCCTGGTGCTCGCCTGCCAGTGCATCTTCCGTCTCTTTGAAAATCCTCGTAGCATCAGGATCATCGACCGCTCCATGACCTGCGATGACAAGCTGCGGAATATTTTCCATAGGTTGGCCTTTCATGTATACCTTGCGGAAAAGGGCATAAGAGGCAAGAGCATCTGGAATTCCCTTTGCAGGGTCGAAACGAGCAATTTGGGTAATGTATTTACGCTCCGGAAGTGCCAGCTGGCGCATTCCTGACGCGAAGCATTGGACTCGGAACTGATGCATGTAGTACTGCTCGTCCCAATGATGCATGTGCTTGTTCAGTCCATCCAACCAGTCCGTCGTGGCAGGTAGATATCCTACTTTCTCTGGAGTAACATTTTTGGGAACGAATGCGCGGACAGGATGGCTGACAAAGACATCGCAGTCTTTGACGTGATCCCAAATCCAGTTCCATACCTTGGACGCGGCTGTTCCTTCTTTGTCGGCGAGGTCGGCTCGCACCTGAATATGGCTGCGAAATATAACGGGCCGAGTGGGATCCTTTTGTTTGGCAATCTTGACCAGGCTAGGCATCTGGGGATCGTCGACGATAATCACGTCGGCACCGCCTTTTTCGCGAGATGAGAGTGGACCACCAAACTCCGACCAGTGGCACTTTTCTGCCTCTTCCAGAACCCATGCATCAAGTGTGGCCATCTTCTGTTCAGTCAAACGCTCGCCATTGGTAGCCACTCCCTGAAGGATGTTGTGGTTGTCCTTTGTGATTCTGAAAACCTCGCTCCTTCCATAGGGAACATACCTAGGAGTATGTTAGTGCGGGCTCATGTTAGTCGTGGTAAAGAAAACGAGATCCAGCCTACCATTTGCAATCGACTCCAACAAGACGCAGATATCGAATCAGCGCATGTCTCATCAAGGCTACTCCTCCACCTTGTGGTGTGCTATTGGGGGTCAGCCTGATATCTTTGGTACGCCCTAGCGTCTAGGTTTCGCGCTTACCTGTTAAAAAAAGCAATCTTGACCTTGTTCTTTTTAAGGGAGTTGACGTAATGCATGGTGGCAGCTCCCGTCGTATCCGCTCGAACAGTATCCCTGTAACTGTCCAGGTCGGCGATTTTTACACAGCCATCAAGATCAACTAAAACCTGGCGACGATGACCCATGCGAACGGGGAGTTCACCCTTGACATTGAAGCGCTTGACTGTCTTCCTGGACATGTACTCGGCTTGTTGGTCCAAGGGCAGTGGTGTTGTTTCATCTTTGATGTTTGGTTCCACCGGAAAAACAAAGGGTAGGATGTCTAGTTCTGCCCACAAACGCACGGGCAGATGGGGGCTCAAGCGGTGGAGGAAGGCAGTCATGCCAGCGCCTACAGGCTTGGACAGATGTTCTTCTCGATAGGCTTTCAAAAAACCGATGAATGCGCTGACCAGAGCATCTGCAATATCCTCCTCAGACATAGGCGTGGATATGTCTGATACGGTTTTGGTGGATTCATTGGAAGAGTTGGAGGCACTTCTCGAGGTGAACAGAGGCTTGGTTTCGCAGCTGATGGTGTAAGTTCCGTCATGGAGGGCAACAGAATAGCTGAATTCCCCATCTTCCGACTGGGTGACGGCAAGGCCGGCGTAGAGAGGCTGTTGGATCCACATGTCAGTAGTTTGCTTTGGGTGGGGGAGGGGAGAAAGTGGCTGACTTCGATGGCAGCTTCCAGGGTTCCCTGCTGCTCTTTTAACTTGTGGAGAGAACTTGACGACTTGAAAGCGGTGACGCTCCGCTGACGTCGTTCCAGGGTGGTCCGACGGTGGAACGTTGGCCGCCACTTGGCGATGTTGTCAGCCGATATGTGCAGTGACATGGTGAGCAAACGGTCTTGGGCGTATGCGCGGATTGTATGAATATGAGTATAGAGAATTGGCTACAGCTGTTGATTAGACAATAGATATGTGGCACACGGCACGAATTACAGCAGATTTGGATATCGCAGAGCAGTTTTTTGGTATGCATTTTTGACCTAGAGGTAGAGGCGACTTTTATAGACGAGTCGATGCATTCACGGGCACCAGACATTTGACTGCTACGGACACTGAGGCTGCCTTTTGCCATTGTACACATGCTGGGCGCCGAAATGATGTGACGTGGAGCCGTGGCGACGGACGGCAGCTGATAGGCCAGGAGAGCGGGCAGATGGAATGCATATTCATTGAAGAAAAGGTGTGTTGCCTATGAGAAGCAGTGAATGGAGCAAGCAGAAGTCACCGGGTGCAGTAGCCGTGACGAGCGGCAACGGGAAACGCAAGACATTTTAGAATAAGGTGACACAACGATAGCTGTGGGTGCCGGACGAAGTCGTGGTAAAGTATTCGGGTTAGCATGAGCCTCTGGACTGGGGGAAGGCCTAGGCGAGAGGCGCTATTCCGGGTACGGACGGGGGCTACAGCAAGCGAGCAGAGCCATGTCATCGTTGGGGTGTTTGATGCAAACCAGTCTCCTCTGGCCTGGCATGGGGCAGAGCAGAAAAGATGGGACTATGCATTGCGGGGACGACTGTGGAGCTCCACAGTCAGGCGTCGAGGGCGCGCTGTGTAGCCATCGTGATGGTGGGTACAACGGCGGTTATGTGGAGGGCCTCCGGGCGACAAAGCCATGGCACGATACGCAACGCCTTGTCGCATAGCACGTACATAGGCCCGTTCCGCGTAGCCCGAGCAGGTGCCTTGTGCCAGAGATACGAAGGTACGTACGTATGTGCGTACTGGCCGAGAGGCATGTGTGGAGCTGGCGGCCCTGGAGAAGACGCATGCATGGTTCAGGGCCGAGGCCCAGTGTGTGGTGTGCATGCCGTAGATGGAGGCAGGCTGCGTCGCCCGTGGTAATGGAGGCTGGGACAGCAGTGATAACATTGGAGAGGAGCAAGTCGATATGGTATTGTGCTCGGGATGGCGTTGGCAGAGTAGTGTCTGGAACTGTATAGCCACACGTGCAAGATGCAGCGCTGCCCAATCGGGTCTAGCGCCGCGGGACGGGCAGACTTAGCGCGGGCAAGGGCGTGTGGAGCGGTCGGACGGGCACGATTGGGCGCAGACAACATGCATCATATGCACATGCATACATACATACATACATAGCTACAGGTTAGTTAGTTGGTACATACATGTACTGTATGTATGTATATGTATGTACGTACATGGTCGGTAAGCCAGCTTGCGCCTTGGGGGCCGTGCTGCTGGCAGGAAAAAATAAACAAAACTAGAAAAAAACCAGACAAAGCAAAAGCCGGGCTCGGTAGCAGTGGAGCTGGTGGGTGTGTCGCAACCCATGTCTGCACTCTGGCCTCTCCCGCCTGCCGTGCTCGAAGCGATTCTTCCTCCGGGCAGCCAAGCATTGCACTAGGCGGCAAACCCACGTCCGCTCAAACCTCAGCCATCTGACTGACACAACACCAAACTGCACCCGTCTGCAAATTGGTCCCCAGCCTTAATCACCACACATCCATCTCATCCCATCCTCGGCGCGCCACCACAGGGCCCATCACACCGCCCCTTGCTCTGCCCGTCTAGCTTCTGCTAGCTGTGCGACTCCCGCCTTGCGACTGTCGGCCCTCTACGCGACCGTCGCATACCGCGATTTGCTCCTCGCGTCTCAACCGCGCGCAACGCGATCCATCCCGATCCGCCATCTTCGCTGCCTCCTCTTTGCGACTCCATCGACACTGCCGCCATGAACCACTACCCTCCCCGCGTCATGGGGGGCCCCCAGGTCGGCGGCCCAGCCCAGCGCCTCAACGAGCTCCTCGACAGCATCAAGACCGAGTTTGAGACCGAGTCTCAGCGCAGCGTCGATTACGAAGGACAGAGTGAGTGTCTGCCCTGCCGCTCGTGCACTGCACTCGACGCACCCTCTTTTACACTACAAGCTCATGCCCTGGCAAACATGTGCCCTTGTTTTCCATCGCCTCGAGCTCAACACCATCCAGTCGAGTCCATGCTAATCAGCCTTTGCAGTCACCCGCCACATCCAAGAAATTGAGTTGATCCGCAGCAAAGTCTACTCCCTCGAGCAGTCACACAACCAGATGAAAGCAAAGTAAGTAGCTCGTCCAGCCTGTCGGGGCCACGGTGCTTGCGCCTACCTTTCCTTCTCCTGGCCCCATTTACTTTTTTTGTCTGTTTGCTTGGTCGCAGAGACTGATGCCCCGGGCAGATATGAAGAACGCATTGCCCAGCTCGAGCGTGAAGTCGAAGCTCGCGGCGGACCCAGCCAGAACTCGCAGCATCACGGCCCCTCGCAGCCCCAGCCGCCCCAGATCGGCCATGGACCAAGCAACCTCTTTGGCGGAATCATGGCAGGCAGCGCTGCTCAGGGCGGCCCAGGGCTAGCGCCCCCTCCACAAGAGCCCCCTCAGGGCCATGGCATGCCACCGCAGTTGGGCGGACCCCAAGGGCCACCAGGACTGAACCCTGCTCCCGGCCCACCACAGCACTTTGGCGGCTACCAGCCTGGCCCATCGGTCAATGGTGAGCTTGAGAAACCATGTATGCTTTGAATGTAATGACTGACGCGCTCAGGTTATGGTCAACCCCCACAGCCCACCGCCTCTCCTGGTGCTAAACGTCCAGGTCCCGCTGCTCGCGGACCTCCCAACCCGGCCACCCCCCAGCAGAACAACCCCGCTCCCTATCCTGGATCGCCCCAGGTTCCACGGCCAACTCCTCCTCCCCATCATCAGCCTAATGCGTTGATGGCACCCAACCACATTCCTCTCAGCCAGAGCAACGTCCTTGCTGATCTGGACATTGAGCAGCTGCCTGAGAACTTGAAGAAGGAGGGTAGTGACTGGTTTGCCGTCTTCAACCCTCGCTCAAGGCGAGTCCTTGACGTTGACCTGATTCACAACCTTCCTCACCAGAGTGTGGTTTGCTGTGTCCGCTTCAGCTTGGACGGCAGGTGGGTCGCAACTGGCTGCAACCGATCTGCCCAGATTTTCGATGTCGAGACTGGTAACCCGGTCGCCCATCTTCAGGATGGCAGCTTGCCCGAAGATGGCGATCTCTACATCAGAAGCGTCTGCTTCAGTCCCAATGGACAATATCTTGCTACTGGTGCCGAGGACAAGGTCATCAGGGTTTGGGACATTGCGAGCCGCACCATCAAGCACCAGTTCACTGGTCACGAACAGGACATTTACTCGCTCGACTTTGCGAGAAACGGAAAGATTATCGCATCCGGTAGCGGTGACAGGAGTGTCCGTCTCTGGGACCTCGAGTCTAACATGCAAGTGTCCAACTTCTCCATCGAGGATGGCGTCACTACCGTTGCCATCTCCCCAGACAACCTCTACGTTGCCGCTGGATCCCTTGACAAGAGTGTCCGTGTATGGGATATTCAGACCGGCCAGCTTGTTGTCCGACTCGAGGGCGAGCACGGCCACAAGGATAGTGTTTACAGTGTGGCATTTGCCCCTTCTGGCAACCGCCTGGTCAGTGGCAGTCTGGACAAGACTATCAAGATGTGGGAGCTGTCGACCCAGAACCGCTTCGTGCCCGGTGGAAACCACCCCAGCGGCAAGTGCATCCGCACATTTGAGGGACACAAGGACTTTGTTCTCAGTGTTGCGCTTACCCCGCACGGTGACTGGGTACTGAGTGGTTCCAAGGACCGCGGTGTTCAATTCTGGGACCCCCACACTGGTGTCGCACAGCTCATGTTGCAGGGACACAAGAACTCTGGTAAGTCTGGATTGCAATGGCATTGTCGTACACCTCGTTTACTAACTGCTTGATTTAGTCATTTCCGTCGCCCCCAGCCCTACCGGAGGCGTCTTTGCTACTGGTAGTGGTGACATGCGCGCACGAATCTGGAGGTACGTCTTTTAACGAACCATGCATTCCGCCACAAAACACCAGGCTAACTTTACAAATCAGGTTCGACAGGTACCCCGGGCCTTAGACGGGTCTTGAGACTGTACAAACGGCTTCACAGCGGAAATCACCACCTCCTCTATCTCCACCTCCTTCATCGCAACCGCCGCCACCATCATTGTTGTCGTCACTGCCACAAGCACCACCACATCCGTCGTTGTCGTCATCGTCATCCTCGTCATGGGGACTTTCTCCGTTGGTATTCTGATGGAAGCATGTTAAGATGACTTTTTTGGTTTATTTTCGGTGTTTTCCTTTGGTTTGATTTACCGAAAGGGGTCCTTATCAATCCTTATTCCTAGGTGTGGCGGGGTGAAGTGAATGGCCGGGTTTTGGTATTTATTCATGTTTTGATTCCCAAGCTCTTTATCTCTCTCGTATTTATAGCTAAAGTATCGGTGTTTTTTGTCACTCTTTGAGCACATGTGACTGTTTTGCATGACGATTGGTTAAGTCTTGAGAAGTCCTGACATGGGTAAATTCTCAGACAATACTACAATATTACTGCTGCATAAGTTGCGGGAGGATATTAGACGTTCAAAATTTCCTAGTCATGACTAAAATCTTGATAATATCTCGCCCATGTCTACATCTTAAACATTGAAACGCCTCTAGTAACGAAAAGAGTGTTGATAACGTCTCTTTCGTCTACAACGAGAGAACGGTCGCTGTTATTTTTTTTCTCGTTCCTGCGTGAAGGGCAGGTGGTAATGTTCTTTTCTGCTTATTTCCTGCACCTCTGTGAGTGGTAGATCCGGTTTAGACGTCCTGTAGGTAAAGACGTTAACGATATATAATGGAATTACGAATTTGACGATAAGTATATGTTGTATACAAAGTTGTCAGGACCTGGTCCAGTCTGAGTATATATACGGTTCCATGCAGACTAATCAGCAGAACGCTGATTACTCATACCTTTTTGGTTGTTGCAGTCAGTGGCATGGAGCTGAACTTCTAGAAAAGGTCTTTCATACCGGCATGGATAATGTTAAAAATAGAAAATAAAACAGTATTTCTATCTTTACGTGACTTATAGACGTTTATCCACAGATATATATTAAAACGTTTGATTATAGACTAGACAATATGTGCAGTCCATGTAAACGTTTTTGGGTTTATGAATAGAGTTTTTTTTGAGGACGAAAATAAAATGAAAAGAATGCTAACTTGACACCTTGAGTGCTTATAATAGGATGACGGTGGGTGTTAGGAGGAATTCCCATATAGCGCGAGCGTAATACGAAATGACAATGTAGATAAACTCGCTGGTTGTTGTTCAAATTATCTTCCTTTGCAATATAGATTTTGATTATTATCCAAAATAATCAACTTGTTGGGACTCACTCTACACTTCAATTTCTATCAAAAATAAAATATCTTCTAAAATCAGCCTGACCATGCTAGAAGAAAATACTCATTATCTAACATGCTTTTTTTCTGAACACACAACAGAGAAGCACGAAATCAAGATCCTCATGGTTTAGCGTCGGGCTAACGTCGATATGACGTACCTCATTACGCGACTGCCCTTCAAACGCGCAGTCACAAAGTAACGCGTGTCTTGCAGTAAAAACACCTCACACAATGCCCCCAAGAAAACTGAACAAAAATGGTGAGCAGACGTCAAAGGACGGACAATCCCACAAACCGGCAGTTTCCGAGCAAGAAGTCCGTCAGGAATCAGGAAAAGCCGCCAATGCTGCCCTAGCAGCTCAAAAGAAGGCCAAAGACTTGAGAGATGCAGCAGCTGCCGCAGGCGACGCCGATGAGCGACAGAAACTGACAGAAGAGGCTACCAATGCCGAGATCGAAGCCGAGTCATTTGGAAAAACAGCAAAGTACCTACGTTCAGGCACTTTTCAAGGCATGGCCATGGGCACGGGTCTTGGTGTTGCACCAGGAGCAACTTTAGGTGCAATTACTGGAACTCTGGTCGGAGGCGTTTCATCAACAATTCTCGGAGGACTAGGGGCTGGCATAGGTGGCGTTACGGGAGCGCTTCACGGACCGTTTGTCAATATGGGCAAAGTAGCTGGAAAAGGGATGAAGAAACTGACAAGTTTCCTTCCGGACTGGGCGGCGAGCGAGGAGCAGAAACGGACACTAGAGAAGATGGTCGGACAGGTTAACGAGGAAGAGATGCCCGGTACGGAAGAGCTTGAGAAACTAAAGAATGAAGGTGGCGGAGGCCAGCTAGATGAGGGTTGGCTACAGAATGCAAAAGGCATGATTCCGAATCAGAAGGACGTCTCAGATGCAGCCAAAGCGGGTGCACAGGCGACCGGTGGTAAATCAGGGACGGGCTCTGGGGAAGATCCGTCCGATCAGCAATCGTCTCCAGCCTCGACCCACACAGACAGCGGTCGAGGCCGCAAAAAGCCACGAAAACTCAACGTGCAGCCGAACGAAGATAAAAAAGGAGCTCCAAATGCGACTCCCAAGCCCAATACAAGCATTGAGCTAACTCGGGGTAGAGAAGAGCCAGGTTCGCGTACTGCGGGTGCAGATGAGCGAATAGCGGAGCTCAACCGGCGGGAGGACGAACTGAATCGCAGAGAAGCCGAGTTGGACAAGAGAGAAAAGGAGTTGCAAAAACGTGAGCAAGAGCTGGAGTCCAGATCACCTGGTAATGCTTAGCAATCTCCAACGCTACGAACTTCAGAGTAGGCTTCGAGAATGTTTCAAGACTCCAGCTAAGCCGCAGTTGTACTACGGAAATGCTATACCAGCATGGTGAAATCGGCTCTCCCAACAAGCACATGCATAGAGTGCAGGGCAGCAACAAACAATACAACCCTCCTAAGAAACCTCATTATGAACAATCTTGCTTCACTCAAGCACATACGTCTAATTTGTCATCCAACCCGGGCCGGACGCATCACTACCTGCTTGCCACTGTCCATCTCCAAAAGACAGTACTCCCGTCTCCGCCTCCATACAACGTACGATTACATCGGTAGTTTACCATAAACAACAAGCGGCCGCTCCGGTCTTACTCCCCTCGGACCTATTACCTCTCTCGTCGCCTCTTGAAGCATATCTAGTCCCGTCCAATGGTACTGAGAATATCTCTCTCTCGATTTCCGACAGCCCCCCAGCCCCATACACACCGCTCTCCCAAAGCGATTTTTTTTTCTCATGCGTACCAGGTAATGGGGACGACGAAGACTTGTTAGTCAGAAGCCATTGTATGTCACTCGTGCACCATAATAGCTTCATATGACAGCGAAGCGGGAAAGTGGCCCGAAGGGCCCTTGGCTTTGCCTACGAGTTGGTGGTGGCTTGGTAGGTAGGGGACGGGTCGGTAGGGGCAACGCTAGTGCGGGTGCCGATAGCGCGGCTAGCGAGTCAGCGTCCGGCCGACTAAGACATCCCTCGCTTGTAGCTAAAAGACCGTGAAAAAACACCGGCTACCGAGACATCCGGGCATTAACGGTTGATCGTATCGTCTGAACTTTGTTGCGATATATGGGTTATCAGATCCAATTCTTCCATCGAACAAGAACAGCGAATCAGTTCGTTCTTCTCATCACTGGGCTTGTGGTTTAGTGGTATAATACTCCCTTAGCATGGGAGTGGTCCGGGGTTCGATTCCCCGCGAGTCCATCTTTTTTGTCCTTGCAACTGCTGTCGTTTTTTGAACATGCTATTGCGGTCGTTGTTGGGGGCCAGGGGTTGGATGATGATATCGCTTTCTGAGCGGGCCACCGGGCTGTGTAGAGGTCTAGGCGTTGCGTATCGTGGCTGCCACATGGACAGTCGGCCAATCTTTTTTGTGCAATTCTTATGTGCGATCTTATGATCGATCAGGAGAGCATCCAGGCAGTTTTGCGAGGCACGGAGGCGAGTTGCTTGGATGTTTGGATCGAGTGACGGCAACGGCACGTGACTTGGCATGCACTGCCGCTCACTGACATGTCCGCTCACTTGAGTTATTCAATCACTTTTCTTCTAACGTGTGTGTTCCTCCAGCCCACCACCTATTCCTGCGATTGCAGAAGCGCGCATTTGCACTTGTGGACGTACGTACACACGGGCATTAAGCGTCAACTATCACTGACATATGTCTGCGTTTCATCTACCGACTTCTTCCTCTATACATGCGCTTGGACTATTCATTTGCATAACCCAAGACAGACTATCGCTACAGCCCCTGGTGACATTTGTTGCGAGCAATGTTAGAAGAAGTGTGAAAGGTGGACTTGTTGGGTGTAAATGAAATGCGGGTGGGAGAGAGATTAAAGTCATCACAGGAGACGGACTGTGTATGTGTGTATGCGTGTTTCTTGTGTAGGAGTATACAATGGTCATTATTATTATATTCTCTTTCTTCTTACTCATGTGTTTTCCAAGTGCAAGAAAACCAAAAAGGGAGTCCTCTAAGATATCCTTACGATGCCGAGTTTGGACACTTTGATTCGTGGGACTAAGTGCCTGTGCAGCTGCAATTGGTCACATGTCGGTGCGATACTCAACTCTGCCCTCGCCTCGCCGCCGAATCATGACTTGGCAGAGCGATAGATTCACTCGGCTTCTTTCCACATAGACGCAGGAGAACTTGGCTTATGCAATGCAACGGGCAGGCGCTAAGAAACCCTTTATGTCAAAGGGGACCTGACTTAGTCGGGGGACTTCCGTACGTACTGACTGGCAACTGGCTGTCTGTCACCTGCCCGTTTAATTACTAGCGCCAGCGTAAGTAAAAATAATACCTCCGCTACCGTTGCTCCGAAAGAAAAACAGAGAGCTAAGAACCAAGCTATTGCCATGGTCCGGCGGACATCCGAATCTAGACGTGCTTCTTTTTTTTTTCTAAGCAACGTAGCAAAGGCAGCTCGTTTTTTTTTCATGTCATCCTCCAGTAGCCAACTAGATATTGAGTTAGAGAAAAACAGGCCCATCCTGGCTATATTGCAATAAAAATGAGAACCAGTGCAGTCGAATCATTGCCTTGCATTTTACTCCACAACGCGCACCGTGCTGATATTATTACATACATACTATCTCCCTCTGCTTCCCTTCTCCCCCCTCCCCAACCCCCCAACAAGAAAATGATCTTGCGACAAGGAACACGCGGTTTGTGAAATGAAAACCGTTTTAGAACGTTTGTGCGTCGTAGGCGGAGGGCGGCTGGACGTGGGGGGATGCCGTGTCGAATGATTTCCCCTAGTTCGGCTCTTTTAGTTACGCCGAAGGCATGGAATCGGAAGCAAATGGCGTATGCAGTACTACAGTTTGGGAGAAAATCCAAACATTTCGTGTCGTATGTTGAAAAGGTCGTCTTTTGTCTGTTGGACACACGAATCGATCGGGCCAGAGGGTCTTTCTAAAGCTGAGGTTTCATTATAACTCGTAAAAATTGGCGAGGGAAAAAAGTTTGGAAATTTAAGATTTACATGTCGTATATGCAAAGTTTTTATTGTTACAATTAAATTGGAGCCTTTGGTTCCCGCTCCGCGGCATGACTTCGCTTGCCTCCACGGAGAACATACAATGCGTGTTTGTGTATATCGTCCTTGGTCTATTGTTTTTCTAGTCCTATACTTTTGGTTCACATGGCCGAGACAACACTGTGACCTCTGTTTTCAGGGTGATTGCACCTTGACGGTGCAGGATGGATTCCTCACTGCCTCGGTCAAAAGAGCCGCGATGATTTGTTGCTGTTCCATGAATGCCGCTTCCAAGGGGAATAGAGGCCTGTCTTGTGCTACGCTTGGATCGGAAGGCGTAGAGGGCTCGTCCCTTGGAGTTTCCAGATGAACTTCGTTGTGTCTTGTCGACGAAGAAGGTGAAGAGGGGCGCGAGAGTGGGGATAGAAGCGACGATGACACCGAGGTTGTTTTCGACAGCCGACCACATAATGACACCTCGCGAGTCGAGATAGTTGGTTAGGTTACTGATGGTCTGGATGCGGATGACTTGGATGATGGTGATAAAGGTTCCGAGAGCGAGTAGACCGAGGAGAACCGCCTTCTTTCTCTTTTGAATGCTGCTCTTAAGTAGAACAGGGAATGGGAGAAACATGCTTGTGGGAGTGAGCCTTTGATCTGTAAATGGTAGGCCATATACTTACACTGTGACATCAAGGAGGATAGTTGTGGACGATGTCGTGGTGTAGATAGGAACGGCAGGTAGACAAGTTCCTACGAGCTTTCGGTCCCACTGCATAGCAATCTAGAGGTGGTGAGCAACACAACTCCAGGTTGCCTGAGCTCGCCAACTTACTGGAGTGCAAAGGTTGATCTGGACGATGAGAAAAGCAAGATGGAAAAGTATACAGAATACTATCACCCCGATAGTCGCCTTACGTGCAATGCCCTTGGGCATGAACCGCAGGTAGGTCAACATCAGACTGAGTTTGAAACCCATGATGCTCGTTATGTAGCTGGAATTACGGTTAATTGCTGGATTCAAGGCTCACGACAGTCCTGCCATGCTTACAATGGTGCGCCTATGTATTGCAACTGCTCTTGTTAGCCACTGTTCGCTAGATACTCTGATGCCCTTACTTACCAGTCCAAAATTGAACAGATTCTCGTCCGGCATATCCGCGACATTGATCAGTCCAAGACCCCATCTTGTCTCTGCGGGACTTGATCAGTTATAACATTTCAAAACATGTCGTGTTGTTGACATACGAAGGGAGCTCACGACAGCAAAGCCGCAACATGCTATCTGTAATGTAACCCATCAGAGACAGTTAACTAGCAGATAGTTGACGTAATTGCTTACCCAAGTGAAGCCCAACACCAGATCATCTGTTGGTGAGCCAAAGTCAGCTATGATCGTCAAAGATAGGCCTCCGGGGATACACGTACCAGCTCCGATCGTCTTGATCATCCAGCCTCGGACATAGAGACGGAGTGACAGCACCACAAACGATGCCACGGTAAATATGATGGAAATCGCTGCTATGTGTGGACCTTCGGTCGGAACATTGTCAGCAGTGTTGTAGGTCCAGCCCATGGTAGCGGAGTGCACGCTTCTTCGTGCCTTGGATGATCTGTGACGTTTCTGGGTGGGGATTCAAGTCTACATAAGAACAGATGCCATGCTTTGAGTGGCTTGACTTATTTACTTCGATGACATTCTTACAGCCTTTAGTATGACCCGGGGAAAGGGTTCACACTGGAACCGAAGGTAACGGGTGGTGGAATTACCGCAGGAGGGCATGCACCGACTTGGTTCAGCAATCGTGCAGAGGGGCAGACCACTTCGCTTGATATTACGACGAAAGTATCACCGAGATCAGTTCGTGAAGCACCCACTAAATGCTCGCATGGGGCTAGTGTCAACATTTGCTGGTACACTCAAGTGTGTGAGGTCGTATCATGCGCACAATTCATGTCTTTGACACATGGTGACATGGGTTTGTCGCGGCTGCTAGTGTGTATGCCAGTGCCCGAAACCCGGGCTCTGCCGCTGAGCGCTATACTGTATACCACCGCCGGCATTCGTGCGTGGAGACTACATGGTGACTAGTAGTTTACACGTGTGAAGGGTACAGAGCGCATTGACTCTACCCTGTGGTGGTCGGACAGGCACCAAATGCGGTCGTCTCTCCTAGTAAAGATGATGCGGCCTAGAACGACGAACTGCAGATTTTCTGAGTCGCCTCGAAGAGGCGCCGACCCGTCCCATGTAGTAAACGGTATGGGCGAGTTGCTTGGGCATGGTATGATGCGGCTAGACCGGGGAAGGGGGCCTTGACGCTTTACTCGGCGTAATTATTCCCCAGGGCTGCCGAATCAATAACGCCTCATTAGCAAGGGTGCAGTCGCGTCCGAGAGACGCGGAGTTGAGGCAGAATCCGGACGTAGGGTGCGGCTTGTTCCTTTGGCTGACAGAATGCTGTGGTGTTTGAAATGCCATAGCAGAGCAACTTTTCTAGAAGATGGAGTGCTTGGTGGGACCACAAGCCACACACAGCCCGGCACTTACCATGCCTACACCGCACACGTGCGTGGCTGTATCTAGCCGTAAGGGCCCACGCCTCCGGACACTAACCTCTCCCGTGTGCCATAACCATCTTAGTCGACGGCCTCGCCAGGGTCCGAGGATTCTTGGGCCTCCAGGGCGATTCTTATAATATGCAGGCCGCTGTCTAAGACGACTTCTGCTCTGTCCGCGGCTTCTTGCATTCGACAGGCTCCTCAACCATGCGCTCTCTCAGTCTTGTACTCGCGCTTAACGGCCTTGCCTCTGCCGGCAGCATCTTCGACGGATGCAAGACTTTCCCTGGGGATTGGTTCTGGCCTTCACAGTTCGAATGGGGCCTGTTCAACAAGACCGTGGGCGGACGTCTCGTAGCAACTGTACCACTCGGTGCACCATGCCATGGTGCGTCGTATAATAAGGCTGTGTGCGAAAGCCTCAAGAGCCAATGGCAAACCGAGAAGATCCAGTAGGTGATTTGACGCCCGTGTTTCAAGAAAGTTGCGCTTACTTTGCACCAGTTACGAATCATCCTCCTCGGTTATGGCGCCCTTCTTCGCCAACCAGAGCTGTGATCCCTTCCAGCCACGCGAGCGCCCGTGCGAGTTTGGAAACTATGTTCGCTACGCTGTGAATGCTACTGGAGCCCAGGACATCCAACGGGCTGTCGAGTATGCTACTCTGAGGAACATTCGCCTGGTCGTCCGCAACACTGGTCACGATTACCTTGGCCGCTCCACTGGCGCTGGCTCTCTAGCAGTATGGACTCACTACCTCAAGGACATTACACATATCCCATCGTACCAGGGCACTGGATACAGCGGCCCAGCCTTCAAGATTGGTGCCGGTGTTCAAGGATTCGAGTTGATGGCCGCTGCCAGAGACCGTGGATTGGTCACTGTTGGAGGTGAATGTCCTACCGTCGGTGTTGCTGGTGGTTACACTCAAGGTGGTGGTCACTCCGCCGTCAGTACTAGCTTTGGCCTCGCTGCCGACAACGCCCTTGAATTCCAGGTTGTCACAGCTTGCGGCAGCCTTGTCAACGCAAGCCCCAAGGAGAATGCTGACCTGTATTGGGCTCTTAGGGGCGGCGGCGGTGGCACTTACGGTATTGTCGTGTCTATGACGGTTAAAGCCTACCCAGAAGCCGTCTTCGGAGGTGCTACTGTCAACTTTCTCGCTAAGGACAACAACAAGGAGACCTTCTACAATGCCATCCAGGCCTTCCACGAGGAGCTTCCGGACATGGTCGACGCTGGAGCCATGGTAGTCCACTACTTTACCACTGACTTCTTTTCCATTGCCCCACTCAGCGCATACAACAGAACTCAAGAACAAGTCAAGACCATGCTTTCACCTTTCCTCACAAGACTGAGCTCCATGGGTGTCAACTTCACCTCTTCCTATAGCGAGTTCAACACCTACTACGAGCACTACGACAAGTACTTTGGCCCACTGCCCCTTGGAAACATCCAAGTCGGCATCGCACAGTACGGCGGACGTCTCATTCCCCGTGATGTCGTAGCCGACATCTCTGATACCTGGAAGGCTGTCATTGAGAAGGGTGTAACATGGATTGGCGTGGGAACCGATGTATCGAAATTCGGCACTCAGGACACAACCTCTGTCCATCCCGCATGGCGCAAGACCATTGTACACGCCACTCTGACCCTTCCCTGGAACTTCACCGCACCATGGTCCGAAGCATTCCAGGTTCAGGACAAGATGACCAACCAAATCATTCCTCTTGTTGAAGCCGCGACACCGGGCAGTGGTGCGTACGTCAACGAGGCTGATTTCCGCCAGCCAAACTTCCAGGACACTTTCTGGGGCGACAACTATGACAAGCTGCTGGACATCAAGAGGAAGTGGGATCCTCTGGGCCTGTTCTACACCACTCTTGGTGTAGGTAGCGAGGCTTGGAACGTCAGGCCTGATGGTCGTATGTGCCGCAAGTGGTGGTAGAATAGCATTCCTTAAAATCTAAATAGACTTGTAAATATTTTAATATTAGTTAATCAAAACTTTCCAACTTCTTGTACTGGTTGTGATTTGAGTGCTCTGTATCCAGATGGTGAACATGCTGTTGAATATCGCAAGCGACTTTCGACGTCTGTATTGCCAGGTTAATACAAGAGCAATACTATACGAAAAGCTCAATGCATGAAAATGGGACAGGGAGGATACAGTGTTGAACAAAATGCTTTTATTACGCAAGTGTTTTCATGCTTATCCGGAGTAGCTATGAGAAGCAGTTTTGAAGGGAAAAACACCAGAACGTTCCTCAGATGTCCAGAGTGAAGGACTTTCTGTATCGAATAATAATTACTGAACAGATAAGGAGCAAATCTCTATGCATATTGATAGACTGATTCAAACTCAGCCACATGAAAGCATAGATGTACGGAAAGCTTTGCAGAAAAAAAGCTAGTTCACAACGGCATAATCGGTGGTGTAACGTATGGCACCACCATATTTTTACCAACCGTAGAACCATACCCCCTCATGATCTGTTGAATCATCAGCCACTAACTGACAAACAGGTTAGGTAATCAACACCTACCGCATCAAAACGTGTGCTGTCCCTAAATACACCACACGTTTCCGAGTCATTGCTCCAGTATAGACGCCTTAACCACGCATGTAGGCGAGGATAATCGCGACGAATCATCTTCAGATTGCACCTGAAGAACGTGTAGTAAGCCAGATCGAAGCGAACAAGCGTCGTGAAGAGATAGATATCCGATTCGGTGATATGCTGTCCGAAGAGATATGGATAATGCTTAGGTTGCGAGAGATGGTTTTCGAGCCGGTCTAGTGATTGGAAGAGCTGCGTCATATGGTGATTGTACGAAGATACCGAAGTAGCAAATCCGATTTTGTACACGCCATTGTTTACCGTGTCGTAGACCCAGGCGTTGAGGGTATCAATCTCAGCGGCCAGGTGAGCTGGCCGGAAAGCAGCAATGCCCTTGTTTGCCTCGCGATGCTCGGGAGGCAAGTAATCGTCAAAGCTGGTCAATAGCATGCGAGTAATCTCTGTGGATTCATTGTTGACGACCGTGCCTGAGCGTACGTCAGACTATCACCACTCTCTCTGCTAACAATGAGTTGTTGAAATTACCATGCTGCTTATCCCATAATAAGGGGATTGTCACCCTACCCTCGTAATTGGCATCCGCTTTCAAGTAGAGCTCCTTCAGAAACTTGAAGCCATATATAGGGTCCTTGTCTGGGCCGCTCCGGCCTAAAAAATACCAGCCGTGGACTGCGTCTCTCGCGTCTACTTCCACCAGCTCTATGACGTTCTCGAGCTTCTTCAATATGCGCATAATAATGGCCCGGTGCGCCCACGGACAGACATAGTTGACATACAAAACATATCGGCCCTTTGCAGCAGGAAACCGACTGGAGGGAATTGTATGACGGAAACTGGAAGCCATGTGGCTTCTTTAAAAAAAAACGCAACGAAGGTTGGCCACGAAGGACGTTATTTTCACGTCTAGTAACTCAAAGAAGGTCTGAACATGTCGTGGAGTAAAATCAAGGACGACTAGGTGCATTTCCTGTGAGGTGTCCGTCATGTTTCCTTGGTCTTATTTTATGATTACAAAACAGGTCACTGTCGGCAAGCTTGAGTTAATGATTAGTATGAGCTAGTGCGCGTGAGCGGGCACACTCGGGAAGTGGGGAAAGCATGCCAAGTGGGTGCTAGAGCGCTTCAGAAGCAATCGAAAGGACACGAAGGGACCTCTGACATTTCCACATTGCTGATGGTCTCCATAAAACGTTGCGGGTGATCTGCGATGAGACGATAACATGCTGAGAATGCACTGTCGCCGAGCCACGTGGGCGAAGGGAAGTGACAGGGATAAAGTGGGCCAAGACTCGCCTAGACTTAGGATTAGCTCTGCCTTTGTCGTTGTTGCACTAGACGACACATCTGTCTCCCAACACGACTTGCATTGGATGACGAATGGCTACAACTCAGCGAATGGATCCGCCCAAAAAGGCCACCTCCCCGGCATGAATGATTATGTCGGTTCTGCGACGTATTGGGAATTACTCGACAGAAATCCATGTCTTCCGAGAGAAGTTCAGAGCTTGACGAATGCCTCTTGCGCCAATGATAGGGGCAAATCCGCATACTACGAACAAACCGACTCATAACAAAGACTCTTTCCAATGAATGATACCGGCATCAGGCTGAAGGGCGCATGACTCTCTTACTTGTGCGCCTCCTAAACAGATGCCAATAGCAATTTCCATCCGTCATCTCCTATGCCAAATTCGATATGGGGACAAGATAGCTAGATGCGCGGTCGAGCAGACCACGCAAATCTATACATACGATGACGGTGACGCCAGACGGTACCACGATGCCTCGCTGCCCTGACAATGGGACTGATCGTTGTCTGAGCTCATACATGAACAAAGGAAAATTCAAGATATCAGGGGTGAGCTTTGTCCTGGACACTTTGTCGGGCGTTCTCAGCCTCGCTATCTGCCTAGTAACGTGAGCCAGCGCTCAGTGACATACTAGCAAAAGGAGGGCCGGATCCAGCCCTAATATTGACTGATTCAGGACTACCAGCACCCTGCATTACCTTGGTGCTAAAATGTCCTTTGGCTGACAATCATCATAGCAACCATGGACGGTTCCCTCCCATGGCTATTACCAAAGCTGAGGTTATAATAGCCATGGTGATGTGATGCGAGGGCTGACTTGTGGCTGTGCGCGGACGCTCTCCAGCTGCAAGGCAGAGCGCCCACTTGTAGACAAGACGCTTGTGGCGCATGCCCGAGGGCGCACGAGGCACATGTCGGTGGGCCAGTTCAGATGTAGAAAAGCAAGGGAAAGCCAAGCCAAAGACAGAACTGCGACCCAAACTGGCCTCGCACGAACATGTATCGATCGGCCCTCATCGTCGCGCGTACCAAGTGTAGAAAAGCTGCAGCGTCGTCAGCCTGGAACGGCCTTTGTTTGTGTGTCCAGCTCTCCTCTATTAATAACCGGCTGTGGCGCTGCTAGGTTTCGTTGCCGGGTTAGACACAAAATCCCTGCAACAGTAGCTGGGCGCGCAGCGGGGACGCGACTGGCAACAGAGGTGGATCCACCAAGCTGAGGCTGAGACTTTGCATGTGTCTGAGAATCGGAGCCTCGTATTTACTGCCTCTCGACACTGCCCCTCGCTCTACCAGACTACACCCACACTCCAGTCGTTACATTGAGCACTGTTCTTTGCTTGTTGCCTTGTTGCCGGCTTCTGTCCATCGTTTGCCTAGATAAGGTGTCGATAACAAGATTGCCAACAACGACTCTTAGTCCCACCGCCGGTCTTCCCGAGCGCCGTATCCACGTATCCCGCCGCCACAGGGCTGATCAGCTAGTTCCTATTGTGTTGTGTTTACAGTCTGCCTGATCCGCCCTTTTCTTCCGTCCTTTGTCCACCACCGAGGCGACGACAGCGACCGCTCCAGCGACCACATCCGTAGCTTCTCAGAATCGGCGCACAACACCAACCACAAGATGCGGATACCCCAATCGTATATTCAGAAATGCAAGGTCGTAGCCCACTGCTTCCAGGCCATCTTCGTCTTCATCGCAGCATGTTTGACCATTACTGTCATGACCAAGGATGGAGAGATTGGCGGAGCGACTAGGTACTTTTTTGCCATGGTCAGTAGTACCCGCCCGTCTACGCAGACGTGATGCCATTTCCGTGTTGGAGATCGAGACTGACAATATGGTCATGTAGTGTTTCCTTTCCATACCAGCTATCATCTACCTTACAATGGTACCCATGTGGTCGCGCGCCCAACGATTTGCCTCGGCCTATGCCTTCCTCGCCCTCGACATCTTGTACACGATTCTGTGGTTTGCGGCTTTTGTCGCGGTAGCCATGTGGAATTCCCACGGCATCATTGAAGGTGCGAAGAAAGCCAAGATTCCAGATGACGACCGGAACTGCACAACGTTTTTATATGGTGACGAGGCCAAGTGCAGTGTCAGTAAGGCAGCCGTCGGTATAGGAGCGATGGTATTGTAAGTACTTTACCTGCTCCTTGAATTCAGTTTCTTTTATAAGCGAACTAACGCCCTATTTTCAGCCTCTTCTTCGCCATCACCACGGCAATATCCGGGTACTACCTGCACAAGTTCCTCCGTGAAGGCGTCATGCCATACCAGTCTTCTTCAGAAAACCCCCACTACGCTTCTGGGGACTCGGCGTACAACAATCCCAAGGATGCAGCTTGGTCCACCGAGATTGAGGCTGGAAATGGCCGCGACTCGACGGATTCTCTCGACCGGCGCACCGACCATGGCGGTAACCAGCAGGAAGACGAGTACGCCCTACTCCACTCGACAGAAACAGACGAAGGCAGGCATCCGGGACGACCGCTGAGCTGGGGTGAAGGAAGAACTGCGCCCCCCTATGCCGATTACTCCAGCCACAGCAGAGTTAACAGTGCCGCTGGCATCGATGCGCTGAGCCCTGGCGGGTATGACGATTATCGAAGAGATGCTGGAGCGGGCGCCTCGCCGCTGAGTGGCATAGACAGACAGCTCAGCCATACGGGAAGTGGTTACAGTTTTAGCGGCGGACCAGAACGATTATAACGTTAGAGGACAGATGCGAGCGGTAGAGATAAGCACACTCGGTGCATTCTTGTTCCAGCATTGCCTAGCGTCTTTCTTGTTCAGCCATTCCTTTCCATTGTAGGTGTCTTGGGAAAATGGGGCGTACGTTGAGATAGGTGTCTGTCACCGGTTTACTCCTGTATGATTATGCTACCTGCGATTTAGCGATACATTTCTGTTATTCACCCTTGAAAATGAAAACTCATTCTCTCACTACTGTGTTTCTACTAGGACAATAGTACCGTGTTGCCGTGCTCTGGGAGCGAAATGGCTACTTGATTTGCTGTGAAGCGTGACTCAGCATGTCCACGGCTTAGTACTGCTTTCCACACTAAGTAACTATCTCGCATCGCAACGACAAACCTGCAGAAATGAGGTATTGCGGGGTAAATGAACCACAATATCATGACCAGAGTATGGAGGAAACTTGCTTCGTCAGCAACAAATGATGTTACACCGTAGGATAGCTGATGCAGAAATGGCCTGACCAACTCCCGTCTTTGAAAAGAACAATTACAAAGACCAAGTGGATAGTTATGGAATATAAAACGAGGCCTGGGACGCACACAAGAGCACACAATGAGATCACTGGAAGCCTTTTCTTCTTCTTCTTCTTCTTCTTCTTCTTCTTATCCTCTTTCAAACAGTCCATACCCAGGTGTCCGTCTTTGTCTAAACAAAAGAAGAAAAAAGATAGTAATGACATCCCCAAGCCACTACCACACCATCTCCCTGGGCTCAGGCGAAGCCGGAAAATACATATGCTGGACCCTCTCTTCTATTCTCAACGTGCGCACTGCCGTAATCGAACACAAGTACCTCGGCGGCTCCTGTCCCAATATCGCCTGCCTGCCATCCAAAAACTTCATTCACTCTGCTCAAATTGCGCATTCGGCACGACAGAATGCCAGCACGGGCTTACTGAAGCTTGGGCACGGCAAGATGGGGGATGTAGAGGTGGATATGGGGGCTGTGAGAGGGCGTAAGAGGGAGATGGTGGATGGTCTGCTGGATATGCATAGAGGTGTGTTTGAGAAGTCTGGCGCGGAATTGGTGCTGGGGCATGCGCGGTTGGTGGGCGTAGAGGGAAGCAGCAAGGTGGTTGAGGTGGATTTGCAGGATGGATCAGGGAAGAAGTTGCTCACTGCGGATAACATCATACTTTGCCTGGGATCTCGGGCCAAGTTGGACAGTCGGATTGAGGGGCTCGAGACTGCGAAGCCGCTGACGCATGTTGAGATTCTGGACATGAATTGCGTTCCCAACCACCTTGTTATCCTGGGCGGTGGGTACGTGGGGATCGAGTTCGCACAGGCTTTTCGAAGGTTTGGGAGTAAGGTGTCGGTGGTAGAGAGAGGGGAAACCATTCTGAAGGCAGAAGACGAGGATATTGGGCAGGCGTTGGTGGATATACTGAAGGATGAGGGTGTCGAGTTTCTTACTGATACACAGGTTCATGCTGTCAAAGGCGTCTCGGGCGAAAGCGTGACCTTGGTTGCTTCTACCAAGGGTCAAGCGGTCGAAATCAACGGCAGTCACTTGCTGGCTGCCAGTGGTCGCCTTCCAAATACTGAAGGTGCTGGGCTACAAGATGTAGGCGTCCAATTGACATCCACAGGCCATGTCCACGTCGATGAGTATCTCCAGACAAATATCCCCGGTGTTTTTGCCGTCGGAGATTGCGCTGGCTCTCCTCACTTCACTCATATCGGCTTCGACGACTTTAGAATCGTACGCGACCTGCTCCTGAACAAGGGCTCTCAGAGATCGACAAAGGATCGCCAGATCCCGTATACACTGTACACAGATCCCGAACTTGCTCATGTGGGTTTGAGTGAGAAGGCGGCAAAGAAGGCTGATGTACAGTACCGACTTGCCAAACTTCCTATGGCTGCTTTCTTACGGACGCGGACGATGGGTGCCACCCGAGGTTTTGCAAAAGCGCTCGTGAGTGCGACAGACGATACGATCCTCGGCTTCACTGCCCTCGGACCACGTGCTGGAGAGATGTTGCCCGTGGTCCAATTGGCAATGACTTCTGGCTTGCCATATACGAGCATCACAGATATGATCGTTACACATCCAACCATGAATGAAGGCCTGGTGTCACTGTTCAGCAGTGTGCCACCACGCACTACCTAGGAAGCATTGGGGCTAAGCATTTTGGTTCCGCAAGATGAAAGAGGAATAGGGTCACTAGTAGAAGGCGAAAGCTTTATACGTATAATAGAACAAGAAAACGTGGCCAATATGTAACCATGATTGTCGTAATTTCCGTCGCTGGTATGCTACAAAGCGCGAACCAGAGATGGACGAAAACGACATTGTAAGAAAGCGCACCCAGTCTGGAGACTTTATGGAAGTCTTCCAAAGCCCACACAGCTGATATTCCACGTATGCGTAATCCAAACCCCTCCACTCCAAACGCCCTGTAATGCCTCTTTCCCCAGAACTTGTGAGTTGCCATCGCAGTAGGCGAATCGATTTCCCACAAGTGACAAATCCATCTCTTAAAACCGGGGTATATGCGCACGACAATATTTAGTTATGCCACCTTACATGACACCCTTTTGCCTCTTTTCAATCTCGTCTTTCAGACTGACGAGATCTTGCTCGGTCGCCTCAAACTCCAAGCCCTGTTTGACCCATTGCGCCGCCTCTTCCAGCCTGCCCATCTCGAGCAAGCACTTGCCGCGCCTCCACCAAGCCTTTGCATTACCGACCTTCTTCATTTCCACTGAAGCCTCGGCATCCAGGGCGCCTGCTACCCACTTCTGCTGTGTCATGTTGGCCTGGGCGCGGTTGCTAAGTAGCCCCGCAAGCTCCTCTCTGACTAGGCCTGAGGGTTCCCACGCTGGGCGCGCGAGCGCAGTTTCGATCGCAAGTGAGTAGAACCTGGCAGCTCCGTCGTGGTTGCCTTTCCTGAACTCTGCATTGCCTTGTTCACGCAATTTGCCAATTTGGGCGGAGCGCTTGGGATTGACAGGAACCGGGGGTGGCGGTGTGGCTGTAGGGGTCTCGGCTTGGAGTAGATTCCTATGCAGGTTGTTGAGGGCGGCGAGCTCTTTCTCGAGGACGTTGCTGGTGCTCTGGGGTGCGGTAACGGATTGGGAAGCGGGGTCCAGTTCGAGAGGGAGAAGCGTGAAGGTATCCAGCGACTCCATGGTGGGCCTTGGTGTTTGTCACAATAGCAGGATGCAGCAAGGGAAGCGAGGGAATTGACAGATTGTGTCGCTTTGCAGTTGCGCAAGTCGTGGTGATGTGGAGTCCGAGGCGATGAGGACAGTTTGGCCCAGGGAACAATTCCTCTATCGATAAGCAGAACGCGCTAACACGTGTCTTGAATGTCACAATGTGTGCCAGTTGCATGAAGAAATATGACACGGTCTAGTGCTTATCAGCCCTTTGCACTCGACTTGTTACTGTGGCTCTGAAATTGTTACGAGTTTTTCTTCTCCTTGCATGAAGCACATGATACATACATTCCATCTCGTTGCATTCATATGTATAGCGTAGGCATTAATAGTACAAGATGCGTGTATAAAAAGCCACACATGGTCACCCTGACCCACGTCAGGCAAACATGATCTAGTCTTCTTCATGAAACTGCTGCTCATCATCCACAAAGACTTTTGGTAGGTACAGTTTTGTGTTCTCGTAGACCAGGAACGTAACAATCGTAGTTGGAATGACGCGAAGCGTATTGGGAATAACACCCTTGTAAAATGCAAAGAAGCCCTCGTTCTGATATGTCTTCTTCAAGACATCCAACAACCCGTTGTATTGTTGCGCAGCGTTGTACTGTTGCAGTCTTGCCCTGATGGGTTGATACGGATATGTGATAGCTCCAGCGAGAAGTTTACTTCCACCGCTCATGTACACATACTCCCAATTGCTGAGTTTGTCTTGTCCGCCGATATGGGTAGCTCTCCTCTTCTTCATGTTCTCGTAAATGCTGAACTGAACAGCACCGTGTAAAACTCCAAGGGAAGAGGGTAAGAAACCTGCCCAGAGTCCCTTCAGCCCACGCGTTTCGTATACATGACGAAGCCCAACAGCCATGGACTTGTATGCAGAGGGGTGGTTGGCACCGCGTTCAAGCATGCGCGTCTTTACCACCCAGATAGGATTTGTGCAAGCGCCGGTTAGAAGACCTAGAACAGAGAGTTAGACAGTCGCTCTCAAAAGAAATGGGAGAACCACACGTACCAGCAATGATGCTTGCAGAAAAGAATTCTGCACTTCCAAGGTGTTCGCCTTTTTGCCTTCTACTCTGGAAGAGGTCTTTCAAGTTTCCGTAGAAGAGAAAATAGAGGCCCCATCCAAGACTGTTGCCCAACAAGTTCGGCCACAGTCCCCTGTATAGGGCTTTCGCGCCACCCTCGTCCTTTATTACATTGCGTAAAATCCGAAACGAGTCGCCGGGTCGCGATCTGCTGGTTGTGTTGAGTTGCAGACGATTCTTAAGAAGATCGAGCGGATGCGCAGCTAGACAGGAAACGACACCAGCGCTGAATCCTGCTACACTTTCGATGACAGAGGCTGAGAGAGTGCTCTGCGGCGCAATTTGTCGTTTGGTCGTGACATCTTGTTCTACTGGTGGGAATGCGCGGGGCATTGCTGGTTTGAGGGATGGATGTTCGATGTCTCCCAGAACATTCTCAGGTACAGGAGGCGACGCAGGAGGTACTGGGTAACCAAGATGGGACAAAGAGGCTTCTTGGGCTATATCATCGCGTAGACGTATGTATTGAACCATTCAGTCTCACCCGTAGACATGGAGGGGAAAAGTTGACGGCGGGCTCGGTGGAAGCTTGGACTTAGCGTCGCAACTAAAGAGCGCTGGCGTGGGGGACGTCATCGGCGTGTGGGTACCCAGTCTCCCGGTGCATGCTCTGTCCACATCTACTGAGGTTAGCTATATACTATGTACGTACGACACGCAAGCGAGGCCTGGGTCTTACATAGGCGAGCCGATGTAGAACCGCAGGTTTGTAGCCAATGCATGTTGAAATGACGTTACACCTTTGGTCACAGAAGTGAAATTAAGCTTATCTCCACTATTCCCAAAGATCCAAACTGATAGATTACTGTAAGAAGTATCTTTTCATTAACTAACGTAATCCAATTACAATTTCCCCATATCTTCACTCCATCTCATCGTATCAATTTAGACGCCGGCGCCAAATTTTTGGTCAGAGCAACAAGTTGCTGGTGCAGCCTCCGTCTTTTTCTCTTCTCCGAATGCCATTCGACTCAGCTTGTCTACAAGTGTAGTGCCCTGCTTCACTCCGCTCGGGACACTGCAATAGCTGGGTGGAATGTCCAAGCATGGGTTACGGGTAAAGAAGTTGCGAGGCCGCAGTAGAAGCGTCATTGGCTCAGCAGGCATAATTGGAAAATCCTCTGGAGAGGGGAAATGGGTGATACCAAAGGTGTGCCATAGCACAACGTCGGTGTTGTCGAGGTTTTCGTTGGGGTTCGCGGCAATCCAGGCAGGAATTCCCTGAGAGGGCTCTCCAGAAGTTTGGGGAACATGGCGGCCTGCTGGATGGATCTGGCTATCGTCGTCTGCTAAATGTCAGCACTCGTTACATCTTGCAACTAGGTTGTGAGAAAACCTACACTTTGTGACGTGCACAGCATGTCTTGCAAAACCCGCCCTCTTCCATACCAGGCTGCCAGGCTTCGGCAGCAACTCTGGCACTTCCCTGCTAACCAGCTTGTACGAAACCGGCTTCTTGCTGTATGGGTTCAACTTGTTGGTATTAGCCATCTCCCAAGTTCGGCTTGTTGCGCCATTGTAATCTGTCGCGGCTTGCTCAGGAGTGCTGAGCTTCGTCTTCTTTGCGTAGAAAGCGTTACCGTACTTATTCTCCGCACTCCCGACCTCTCCATCACCTCGTGCCGCGTCAACCATGAACACGGTGTTCTCCGATCCGTCGATCATTGGATCTATACGCATGCAGAAAAGGTGCTGGTGGTTGTGGGCGTTGACACCTGGATATACCTCGGTACCCCAGCCCTTGAGATCCTCGCCAGGAAGCATAGCATACGTGTTCAAGATACCCGTGAGCTTGATTTCTAGTTGTATCGTTCCGTCGAGATGGAAGATCCAGTATACACAGTACTCGTAGTTTGCAGCAGTGAAGATGTGCGAGATGATCAGTTTCCGCGCGCGAGTTACAGTCACACTGTCATCACGGAAATCAGTGTGCTTGAACAGAATACCAGCATCCTCTTCGTGGATGCAGATGGCATTCTTGATTGTGGTTGGCTCGCCTGCGCGATTGACGAATGCTGCATCCATGTAATGGATCGCTCCCTTGCAGTCACATCCAAGACTCAGTGAATTGGTCATGTAACCTCCGCCGTATTCGCCGAGGTCGAAGGCGTGTTTGCGTTGATGTGGATGCTCAGGGTTGCCATAAGGCACAACCATCTCAGCAAGTGATAGACGCCAGAATGTATCACGAATGGTGCCCTTGTCGTTGAAAGTAACATTGGACAGGACTATACCTTCGCGATAATTGAAGCCAATGTGCAACTTCCAGTTTGCCCAGCTGATGTATCGTCCGTCCATCTTGAAAGAAACACCCTCAGGCTGTGTGATGTTTATAGGCTTCAAGTCAGTTTTGAATCCACCCTCAGCCTCAATAGCCGATGCATGGTAGTTGTTTGGTGGTGCCTGGTTGAGTGGCCTCCTGACCGGCGGTACGTCGATGTGAATAATTTCCTGGGTATCAGAGTTGTAGATGGGACAAAAGTCAAGAGGGTACGTGTACTGGCTGTCATCCGGGTGGGGTCGGTAGTACATGAGAGCCTGCTGGAGACGAACCTTTGTACCAAAGCGCTCATCATAGCCAATGGTCCATGCTAATTTCCATCAGAAGAAAGTTCGAAGTCATAGGGCCAAGAAACTCACGGTCGCAATACACTTTGTGCATGTCCTCTGGAGGAATACCGATGATGCCGCACTGCTCAATGACCTTGGGATCTTTTCTTACTATCGTTTCTACAATCTGCAAATCTTCCATTGTAATCTGACAGCATCGTCAACACGCTGCTCAACATGGTCTGATTAATTTCAAGGCTCACCAGTGGTTGCACGCCGTCAGTCAGCCCCCAACTAACAATCTTGCCCTCATTCAAATCCACCTGTCCGTCGTACACTTTGCTACCGCGGCCAATGCAGACAACATCTGCAACTCGATGCGGTCGCGGTGTGTGGTCGGGATCCTTGAGCCACTTTACCATCTCTGCTTTACGGGGCTCCCACAATGTGATGGCATTGAAGAAGACATCGCTATGCTCCTTACGGATGACGGAGACTGCTTGTTTGATTTCCACTTCGCTGAGGGGGTCAAAGGGATGTGGAGGAGACCCGATCCCAGTGATGTGGGAGGCAGCCTGTTTCAATCGGTCAAGCGACATAGTTTGATACCTTCACGACGCCGCGGGAGTTGTGGATAGTTGGTGTTGCTCACAGTATCTAGAGCTTTGGTGGTTTTATAGTTTCCAGGTGGACGATCTAGGAGGGGGCGACGTGCATATCCCAACTCCATGGCTCTCTTACCGAAGCCACTAATCACTCACCAATAGGACTATCTCTCGAGCGAACCGGAATCATTTTCAAATGTCAAGGTTAACGTTCAATGCCTTGTTATCGATGCGATAAGCAGACACGGCGGGACTATCGCACCCATCTCGGTTAGATTGCCCCACTTCTCCACGTACTACGATGTCAAGTAGGCTGGGCTCGCTGCACAGTGTGTATTGCAACATCCGTATTCGGTCACTACCCGATGATCTTTCTGGGGATATCTGATGATATGCCAACGGTTATTGTTTATTGTCACCAGTCGATATACAAGGCTTACTCGGCGGGATCGTGCCCGCAGTACGGGAGATAAGTCCGCTTTGGCTTTCCAGCACTGTATGAGTAATAATGCCGCCTTTCCGTCATGCTCTGAGTGGGATTGAGTAACACACATCTTCCGGAGCCCATCCGCTAATCATGCTTTTCCTTCATCATCTCGACAGTTCCCGGCTGAGCAACTGTGCCCACACAAATCCCTATTGACCTGTTGGCTTTCGCTGTGCTCGAGTCTAGCACCTCTATACTACTCGGCAGCAGAAAAGGCTCCGGTATACTTCAATTACTTCAGAACCTGATTGGTCATCAAAAAACTGTATGTTGCTTTTCTCAAGAAGACATAGTGATCCAGGTCAGGGATGATTTCGATTACACCATCGGAATAGCTAATGGTTGTTGTTGCGATACAGGGCTGCTTACATCAACAGTCCTCCTATCTGACCAGTATCTCAAAACATGAAAGACTTCTGGATCTATTGTATAACTCACGGAGGGGAGTAGGGTTTCTTATAAACTGAACATCGCTATCAAAGGCGGGGAACAGCCCGAGTTTATGCATCAACTAATACCACAAACCAAGACCCAAGTACTCGAATTGTTTTCTTGTTCACTTTCAAGATATCTGACTGCAAACGTACGAAAATTAGGTCATATAGCTCACTTCATGTCAAACGCGGCATGTATATCTAGTAGATCAAGTGTCTTGTGCCAAATATTCAATTTTATATCCATTGTTTATACTTTTGTAATTTACACAGAAATCTTAATTCCGATCTTTTTCTTTAAACATTCTTTTGTTTCTTTCCATCTGACAAGTCTGTATACTGCCCATTTCCTGAAAGGCTTTCTTGGTCTCCCAAGATTGTTGAACTCGTGAGAACGAAAATTCAGTGTTCTTTCGGCAGCTCCGGAATAATCAACTGCAGGCGATGGCTGGCTCAAGAATGGCAGCGGGCGTAGCAAAGGACGGTATGTAGCGATTGATCCAGCGACAATACCTGTTCCGCATTCAACCATCGACCAAGCTGCAATATTCGATATATTTCGCGTAGATTCATCTGTGCTCATATTAGCGGTGAGACAAATTAGACGCACAACAGTTGATACACTTGCTCTATATTGTTTGTCAACGAATGACGCCGAATGTGATACAATGTTGTGTAGTAACTCACAAGGCACCCATGGCTAATAAAAATATTAAAGACATCTTTGCTCTTAATCTCAGCTGCATATCCCACAGTATTAAAGCTGGCAGAATAGTACAGCCCCAGTCCGTGAGTATAGAGTTTATTGAAATGTAGTAGCTGACACTAGGAATTGCGTTTCGAGACGGGCATGTGCCCACCATGGGGTCCCAGTTCGCTGCTCTAGTGCTGGGTAGGCACCACAATAATAGTGTCAGACTCGTGGTAGTTATGTGACAATGGACCAAACGATAATGATATATAAGCATAGTCGATACGAACGTTCTAGAGTGAAACGGAAAAGGCAGGTACAGACACTGCCTTTTATGGCGACCGCTACGGATGGGTAGATAATAGAGGCAATCCCGAACCACTAAGCTCCTTAGTATAATTTGAATGTAGTATGTCGACCTGGACTGGCCCTGGTCTCAGCATGCCATAACTTGAGTCCTACTCGCACGACACCAAGAGTTGAGTCTTTTTCTGGGGTACCAACGCCATTGCATGCTGATTTGAGAAGACTCTGAATAGCTGCAGTGAAAAGGATCTACATTGGTTATCACTCTTATCAGTCTATCCCGAGAATTAAGTCTACCTACTAACCCTAATACCATGAGGTCATCTCTGCTCAATCCTTTGATCCACTTCCGGACCCATAAACGCGTAACAATCGCTACCCAAAATAGGGTAAGCATGGATATTCCAACAATGATCATTGCTTGGCCAGCCGTAGACTTGGAGAGATAGTCATCTGTGTCTTTGTTCGCGAACATTACAAACAATCTAAGATTAGACAAAGATTTCATACAAAAGACCCGGTAAAGCAGATCAAACATCAAGTTCCTTCATATCCATTGTAGTGAGATCTTCCACATTCAGGCCTACACTCGGCACACTTACCCTTCACACTAAAAATGTGTACTTTGTACTTGCATAGAAGATCACTGGGGGTTGAAATTTGAATTTCCCTTGGTACAAAGCTAGACAAGGCTGAGCTCACTGAAAAGCAGGGCAACATGCATCGAAAAAAGTTAATTGAAGCAACCCCGCGTTCGACACCAACCTCAGTACCCCTGGCCCCATGTGAAGGTAAAACCTGTCATCACTTTTCATATGATGTATATGATGAGGGATTTTATGAGCAGACCGCGGTTCGTTTGATGTAGCACTATGTCGAGAGACCTATTACCCTGTCGGTGCACAAGGCTACTCTAGCGTACTATCTCCGCCTCAGTATAGGCGAGGCGACCAAATTAGCCTTATTAGCAGCCGTTCTATCTACAATATAGTCATTTTTCGCTCAAGTTGATTCTATTTCGTATGAGTTCGCCTGAATTTCTGGACGATTTCTTGATTCTTTGGTCTCTCAGCGAGAGTGACTGGATAAGACCCGGCTATTCAGCGGATATTGTGGTTTGACGAGCTGTACTCGGGTCCAACATAGTTGCGTTCTCACTAAGCATTTTGAGCGCATAAGGCCTTCTGCAACAAATGGATTGGAGCTAGTTGAGGGAACAAGGTTTCGGTCTTGGGTGCTATTTGGCTTCGTAACTGCGACCGCAGCTCACTCCGGACTACTAGAGTAGGCATAGCTTAGCGATTAGGCTGTAGTAGGGGGCACCGTCACGAAATCGAATGGGCTCTTATGCTGCAAAGTCCTGCATGTCTTGAGTGTAGGGAGGGATGTTACTATACAATTACAGTTGGTAGCAATAGAGAGAGTGTGTGGTTTTCTGTCAAGCTGACTGCAGAACCAGTGTTTTCCTTGTAAACACATACAGCTTTTCTGTCAACAAAGACTGTTGCCACACGGGTTGTCACAAGTCTTCCCGTTGTCTTTTGTGAACATATTGATCATATCGTTCACATTTTTCGCGAGTTTAGAACGTTCTTGTCCAAGAGCTTAAAGTGCAATATGCGATCATTCTCTACAACAAGCCACAGACTCCAGCAGGTTTGAGTCGTCCGGTATTTCTCACGAATAGCCGGAGGTACTTGAATGAGACCGAGCCAACGATCTCGTCGATGTGTTATTGCGTGTCGTTAGTGGCAATCAAGTTAGCACTACAGGTTGAACGACATGTCAGAAGACAGCTTTACAAGATGCAACCGCTTAGGATCAGATATATTCTGCAGCTACTACGATTTGCGAGCGTGCTCCTAGTATGGTAGAGTCAGAAGCCATGGTGCGCACTAGGCTTGGTGCCCGGTCAAGCTTCGGCTTTTGAACACTACCGAGCCTAGCACCACGAGACCTTGATGCGCACACGAGACCAAAACAAAGCCTTTTCAAACGGCAGTAGTCGCAACGCTAAGTAATACTGAAAGACTAAAAGACTAAAAGGGCAAGTCTTAGTTCTCGTATGACCATGTTGAGCGAAGAAGGTGTGAGACCCTGGAAGGTAGAGCTTAGGATGTGAGAAGGCTACACTGGTGTAACGTCGACGTATGGTCTTGAGATTTCATGCTATCCACTAACTCGCCAAACTCAAAGTTTTGGCTGCAGCAGAAATACAGTGTCAGCAGCCTAGCTGGTGGCAATTCGGCAGCTTTGAGTATGCCCGACGTGTCGCAAGAACGGACGTGAAAAGCAATTCAAAAAGAAAAAGGTACCCCTTAGTTGTTGCGTAACCTGATTCATCACCATGATTCTTGGTTTTTGTTTACCAAGAATCTGCGGAGGATCAACAATAGTACGTCATCTTCATGGCTCTTATTCGTGCGGATCTTCGCAATGCGCCGCTTGGTTTGAAGAATGTCTGAGGTGTCGAGGGTATTCTTGCCTCAGCTGTTCGGCTGCTATCGAACAGTATCTGCCCATACCTCTTTAGGTATTTTCCAAGAGTTGAGACAGTAGAAGTATAGCGTATGTTATTTTCTAAACGAATCATAGCGAATGCCCTTGATCAGCTCGACACGGATAGCGCACGGCCGGGCTTTAGTTACATCTCCGAGTCTTAGTTACACCTTCCTCTTGCAGTTTGGGTAATTTGGGAATCATTCAAGACCCTGGATATCTTTCTGGTCCACTCTGCCTTATGTTGCAGGCTGCGAGTGTCAAGTGATGTGAGTAAACCACCCTCAAGCCCATCCTACCAACCAAGTGTCTGTCAGCAACGGACTGGGTTCTTGATGTGGCAGTTGGAAAACGCACGAGATGTAAGTCTTGTAGCCGTAGCAGCAAGAAGAAAGTCAGCTGAGTATGTGCCCTATATGATTTCGGAAGCCGGCATCTCTCGTTCATTCCATAGGATTGGAGTTCTCTACATGGTGCTCGGAGCTGACGCACCAGATACTAGCCAAATGAATGCAATGTTCGCGAGCGTAGTCATTGATCCAACCATGTCTTTTCCCAGGTACACAAAATTGCCACCCCAATCTTCAGCTAAGAAGAAACATGCTGTACGTTTCGTAGACTCGCTACGCTGGCGCAGCCTGTCCACACCATCTGCTCCTCATGGAGCTGGTCAGAGCAAAAGTTAAATATCCCCTCGACTCCCTCGGTATGATATTTTCATGGTACAGCTTTCTACCGTCTCAAATTTGAAGACTGCTCTCTTCTTGTCCTGATTTGAGACATATTGTTTATCCTCTAACACATCATGGTGAGAGGATCTTCACTATTCACTGCGCTGCTAGTGGCCAGTGCCCACGCTTGGATGCCAGAACATCGAGGGCTTGCTGCATTCAACCAAACAAGCAATTATCTCTCGAAACGCAGGGACGGTCTTCCCAGTTGGAAAATTCGAGGTGTCAACTTGGGTGGATGGCTGCTTTCTGAGCCATGGATGATGAGCACAGAGTGGTCAGACATGGGCTGTGGAAAATCTTGCTCTGAGTTTGACTGTGTTTCTGCTCTTGGTCAGTCAAAGGCAGATATTGCATTCAATCAGCACTATGCTCGCTGGATCACTCCGAGCATGGTACAAGATATGTACAACGCAGGTTTGAACACTATTCGAATTCCGATTGGATACTGGAGTCTCAGAAGCATTGTGGACAGCAGCGAGAAATTTCCCAAGATGGACTTGAAATACCTGGATGACGTCGTCCAAAAGGCTGCCGATTTGGGAATGTTTGTTGTCATGGACCTTCATGGGGCACCCGGATCTCAAAAGACTGAGGACGCTTTTACTGGCCAGGTATGTCTCTAGAACACTTTATCTTTCCGTTTGTTTTTCATCACTAACATTGACACCAGTGCCTACCTACGGCAGCTCTGCCAGGCTTCTTCACACAATACAACTACGATCGGGCGGCCAAATGGCTCGACTGGATGACCCGCCGCATCCACTCAAAACCCGCCTACAAGTCCGCCGTCGGCATCATCGGCGTGGTCAACGAGCCCCAAACATCTCGTGACAAAGGGGGTATGCCTCAAGAAGAGCGTGACACACTGACCCAAAAGTACTACCCACAAGCCCTTAAAGCAGTCCGCGACGCCGAAAAAGATCTAGGTATTCCCCAAAGTGAACGCCTTCATGTGCAGTACATGGATACCTTATGGGGTGCTGGTAACCCGAAGTCCAATCTTCCCTCAGACAGTAGGGTTATTTTTGACGACCACAATTACGTTGGCGGTGCTGTCACAGCAACGAAACCAGATGCCAAACAAGCCGATTACATGTGGTACACGTGTTACGAGGACGACCGGCTCAGTGACGGCGACACGCCCAAGATGGTCCAAGAATGGAGTTTAACAGTGCGAAACCAAGATTCGAGCGAGTTTGACTGGAAGCAGTCTCAAAACGAGGCTTTCTACAAGCAATGGTTCATCGCGCAACAGCGACTGTACGAGAAGACAAATGGATGGATCTTCTGGTCTTGGAGAGCACAGCTGAATGATCCGAGATGGGATTATAGTTACCTTGTATATAAGAAGTGGGTGCCGACCACGGCAGCGGGGCTGGAAGCCAGTGCGAAGGAGGACATCTGTACCAAGTACTTTGGCAACCAAGGTATGATTGCCAAGACTAAGAAGATGATATTGCGTGTATAGGACCACTTGCGTTTGCTTTGCGTTGATCGCTCTAGGCAAGATTGTTATTTCGTGTTGGAATACCCCCTTTTCGTACAGTTGATACTCTTAATGAATTTTGTATGTGCTTCCATTTTCGCACCGAGTATGACTTTGCATTGTCGTTTGAAACATGTCTTGCTGCCCAATCGAGCTCTTTGCAGCGCTACAGATCGAATCTCGTTTTGAACAATGTTCTAAGAAGTTCCTTCCAGCCAAAATGCTGTATGACCACGCAATCTGCTTGACTTGTCTTCGTAATGAAAATCTTTTACAAAATTTGTAAGCACTAACAATGCAATCATGAGACCTAAACGTGTCAACGGGCAATCATCCCCAAAAGCGATGATGATCCGTCGCTGCAGGATTCGTACAAGCAGATTGTTGTCAAGGGAGGTCAGCCGACTCTGCAAACATCGCCGCGAGATGCGACGGCCATAGCATTAAGCAGCTGTCAAATGCCGAGACTAACCGTAAAGAATAAGCTCAGGATCATACATGAACTTGTGCAACGATGCTAATGACTAGTGCAGGCCTTTTTGCGGGGAAGTAGACGGTGGATTGAGAGGTGATCGGCATGCGCAGATCATGATAATGTGGATGTCAGTAGATTCATTGCCACGAGTCCCTGGTTCTCAAGGAGACTCTAGAGCTTACTGTCGGCTCAGTATGTGTGACTCTGTAAGGATGACGTAGCAACAGAAACAGATCCATAACAAGGTCTTGTGTTGATCTGGCATCGTATGTCAAACATCGAAGTTGCATAGTCACTTGACATTTCTCCCACAACTGCCAGCTGACTTAGACCTCAACGCATAGGTGGAGTCCTGATTAATATGACGCTTAGGACAAGGTCGCAATAACAACAAGACGATGGGATAGAAAGATAAATTCGAATCTTTGCAGGAAACAGCAAAGCACTCCATGTAAAACCCAACCCAAGCCATAAAGGCGGTATATCATCTCAAAACGCCGTGTTAGTGCAATTCAGTCAACTCCCTGGGGCAACATTGCCAGCTCAATAGCCTTGTAAGCACCGACAAAAAGGGGCTATCCCAGCCCTATGATAAGAATTATGAGAAAAGATAAAAAAAAAATGTCGTGAACAAGCACGATGAATCGTGGGTCGTGACTCTCAGAGACTTCGTGAAAGCATAAGCAGGAAAGATCAAGAAGACTGAAAAGGAAGAACAGGCAGACTAGCTGACACTCTGCGAAAGAGCTGAAGATAGATGTGACGCAAATTTGGCGTCAATGCCGTCTTCCTGACCACCTAGGCCAAGGCCTATCCCGCTGTCGTCGTGATTTGACTCTTGTTGTGATGTGTTCAAATTATACTCATATCCAAAGCTCATGTTATACTGTGATGACTGTTGAGTAAAGCGTCCAGCATTGACTGATGATCTTCAGTTAGTCAACCATCGTGTAGCTTCTTCCCGTTAGGAATGGCTGTACTCACCTTCTTGGTTAGATCCAGTATCCTGAATAGTCACATGGCTAGTAGTTGACATGAACGATTGGTCAGGGCCAAAGTCGGCTTCAAGGCTACTATAGCGACTGTCATTGTTACTGCCACTCCCACCATTGGTCATGCCAGCGTTGAGAGAATCGCCCATGACAGGGGAATAATTCGAAGTGCTCCAGTCCGGTGCCGAGTGTCCCAAGAATCCTCCTATGGATGCCAGCCACTGTGCCATCTCATCTACGAACACTTTGGTGAGCCACCAACCTTGGAAGCTGATTCCGTTCTCTACTGTAATCTCTCGTAGGGCAGCGGACCCAAGTGCGCTGATGCAATGCATAATGGTACGCGCATGTGCACCAGGAAAACGTGAGGGCAATCGAGTCAAGAAAGCGGCAATGCGATCGATGACCGACTCTGTTGGATCAGCAGGCGGGTCAGGGTATGGTGCTCGATGTATTGTTCCAGATGGCAACTGAATCTCCTGTGGCAGTGGACCTAGCATGGACCGGATCTCGGTTGTAAGAATGTTGTACACTTCCTCATGTGCGCATGAGGCTGGCAGCTCATTCGCAATAATGCGCTTGATGTTCACATACTGGAGCCAGTCAGCGAACATATGGGTTCGGTGGCTCTCTGCTGTGAGCATGACGGCTGCTGCGTGGGCTGCAGAGTTGACGCGAAGCATCTGTCGCAGAAGATGAGCGAACAAGGTGGCGGGTTCTAGCTTGGCCTCAAGAACGTGTACAGGCAAGGACGCGAATTTAGCAGCAATATGTGCATGAAGTGTCTTTGCAACATTGTCGAGAAACTTCAAAACCGGCGGTGGTGCTACCTGGAGCGTCAGTTGAGAGACATTCCGGATCATCTTTTGATACATCATCCAGTCACACTCCCTGATCCACGGTGCTAACTCTGGTGTTGCAAACAGCTTCTGGACTGGCACAGTCAAAGTACCATGGAATGTGCCGAACAGACGGAAAAACTGCTTCTCTTTGCAATAGCGTACGGAGTCGACCAAGGAGACAACATGCGAACGGTACATGGCGACTAGATTGTCAGCTGAGTCAGGGTCGGTCCGCGGTGGGAGATACGGTTTGATATCCGGCAATTCAACGACAAATGCATCTGGGGCCTCGAGAATGTCCAATGTAGGGAATTTGAGCTCATGTTCATATGAGGATTTCGTGCGAGATTGTGCGGGTTGAAAGTGCGGCGAGTAGATATCAGTGAAGAGCACACCACGGGATGCGGTCGGAGTATAGAAAGTATTTTGGGACTCTGCTCGTGGTTCGCGAGGTGGAAACTGTGTGCTGTCTGCAGGCAGGCGTGGGATAGCACTAGGCACGATTAGCGGGTCTTCTTTAAGACGTTTTTAGTGTGGGACATACTCAAGGTTGAGCCTTGGTGTCCCAGAAGCTTGACGCTTCATAGCATGATGCGCTGCAGCACCCGTGCTAGGTCGACGGGCTTCGTCGCCATCACCGCCATCATTAATGAGTTCCAGGTCAACGTAGTGGTACTTGGACTCTCCACGGACGCCGAGACGCCGGGTTTGAATACCAGGAAAGATGACACGAACAAGCTTTCCAAATGAGGCCGGGTTAAGGGGAATAACGCGATCGGTACCGCAGCGCTCTGCGTACTTGGAGTAGACGCGGTTGCGAGGAACTGACGTCTTTGCAACACGGCATACTGATTGCAACCTATCCATTGTAAGCATTCCTGAAGCTTAGGTTCGCTGTCCCACTTACCACAACATGGCGAATAACTGCTTCGACTTTTCTGATTTGGATGTCCGATCATTTTGTATGACCTCTGCCGCAACATCCTTCAGGTCACGGCCTTCGTTCTGGTTCAACAACTGGCGCAACTCCTTGTCGTTGGTTGCTGCTCCAGAGGTGGAGGCCCTTTTCTTTTTGTCTTCGTTGTCCAGCGATGGAGCCATGAAACTGTGTTGTTGTGAATGTTGCGGGTGCTGTGGGTGTTGTGCATGTTGCGGCATTGGGTTGTGGTAGGCGTGGTGATCTGTTTGCGCCGGCTGGCCATTTGGTGGAGGCTGATTCGCGGTCGAGTCGGCCGGGTAACCGAGGTACTGCTGAACGCTTTCCAGACTCATGTTGATGAGATGGTCCTGCGCGCTGACCTGTTGCGCAGCCTGTATGAGTGCAGGCTGCAAGGCTTCACCTGTTGTGAATGGTGCATGATACTGCGGCTGCTGCGGAAACTGGTTGGCTCGAGTCTGCTGCGGCTGTTGAAACTGTTCGAAAGAATGAACACTCGTCGTTGATGCGCGAGAAGGCGGGCGATTACTCCTGGTAGACATTGAAGTGTTTGATCGCGACCGGCGGATATCGGTCATGGTATGGTTGCCGGTAGTGGCTGGGGTGTCCTCTGTTTACACCAAAACAATGCGACGGCAACGGCGTGAAGGGGGCGATGACACGGTCAAACAGGTGACTAGAACGACAGATAAGTCGACAGAAGTCTACAGAGGGCGCGTCGAAGCTCTAGATGGACGCTCTGGACGTGTAGGCCAAGTCGTGTATGTGTTTCGATGCCGCTGGGCTTGTTTGTTTTCGGTCCAGGGAGCTGGCCGACACGCTAATCTGCTGGGTAAGATGCCAAAGACGCGAAGAGGATGCTCCAGAAAAGAATATCCAGCTCCAAAAGGCGTCGTTGGTGCTGTCGGGTCCCCTCGGACGGGTTTGTTGTGGGATGGAGTTTTCGATGTTTACGCTTTTGACTGAACTCGGTCGCACCTGCAGCAACGGATGGTCGGCGTGCATGGGCCAGCGGAATCACATGACCAGCGTCATCATACCATGCAATCTTACTGTCACCTCGTCGCCCAGCAATGGACAATTCCCTTCGGTCCGTGTTACACGCCGTTTTCACAGATTTGGCCGCGACGCAGTGGGGGATGCACGCATGCGATGTGTTTCTCTGCGGGTCAAAATGCTGAGATTTGGCTGGCTTGTGAAAGGCGGTGACGTATTTAGCGATGACGAGCCCACTTCATCCATCCCACAATCGTTCCCGCTCCACGTTCCCGCTCCTCACTTTGAAACAACACCTTTCAGTTTGGCCCCGACCGACCAATTCTGCCCACTGCACTTCTAATTCCCTGTGCCAAAGTCTACAGAAATCACACTCGAATTCTAAACACCTTTCACAATGTCTGTCCAGGATAGAGCCCAGGCCCAGTTGTCACAGCTCGACAAGGAGGTAAGCCCCCGCCGGTTCAACCGGATGGCAAGTTGCCAAAATGCAGCATCTACACCTGGCTTTCACAACAAGTCATGGCATCCAAAACTTGAGGCCATTCGTGCTGATAATGTCGTCTTTCTAGCTGTCCAAATACCCCGCTCTCAACAACTTTGAGAAGCAGACCTCTGTTCCCAAGGTCTACATGGTCCTTGGTCTTGCCGGCCTCTACTTCTTCCTCATCTTCTTCAACATTGCTGGAGAGTTCCTTGTCAACATTGCAGGATTCATCATCCCTGGCTACTACTCTCTGGACGCCCTCTTCTCTGCAAGCAAGGTTGACGACACCCAGTGGCTGACAGTATGTACCCCGCCATGCCGGGTGGAAACCGCTTCCCCACAACACACGTGATAGCGTAGACATAGCTAATCTGGCCATACAGTACTGGGTAACATTTGCGTTTTTGACCGTGTTCGAGAGCGCCGTCAGCGCCAGCTACTGGTTCCGTGAGTACATTTTGGCTTATCTTGCGCGGTCCTCGACTAACTTTAAATAGCCTTCTACTACACCTTCAAGTTTGTCCTGGTCCTTTGGATGTCCCTGCCCCAGACTGCGTACGTTACCTCAGTAAACCACTAGGATACTTGCTAATATGTCATAGTGGTGCCCAACTCGTCTTCCGCTCATTCATCCAACCCGTCTTCTCTCGCTACTTTTCCCACAGTGGCTCTACTGCTGCCGACCTCCGCGCCAAGGTCGACTCCGCTGGCAAGCCCCACGCCTCGTAAAACAGTCGTAGTTATATCACTTCTCACAGTCGCATGAACAGATCAGTCCCAGCACGATCAAGTCCGGGAGATGCCCTCCGCTGTGCGGAGGCCAAAGAGAACGGACTTTTCGGAGCTCGGGACTGTCGCGGCTTGGAATCGCAGTATGAATGAAGGTACAAGGATACGGGAAGCGTTCACAGAGCGTTTGGCAAATGGAAGATGAGGCTGGCATCCTTAACTTCCACGAGGCGATGGATTGGGCAATAGATTGCTTTTCTTGGCACGGGTGTTTGACAAGGCTGCTTTTTAGCTATGATACCATGTATTAGAAAGCGTCTTGCCCTTGAACAACAATCAATCATTTTATCTCTATACATTATAAGATCACTCCTACTCAAATGTCACAAGACAGGGGTTTCGAATCAGGCATTGCCGATTGGTTGCAGAAGATTTGGTCATAGTACGTCTTGCTGCACAGATGCCATTTGACTTGTGATATTCTGGCCTATCTCATTTTGTATGCATATTCTACAACCATTACCAATCCCCCAAGTCGTGTCGGACTGAATATATCTTGAACATGGCACTTTTTTTAATCGTTTTAATCTGTTTGCATTCCAACATTTGCTCGAACAGATTCGTTGATGGCTGAAAACATAAGTCTTCTGATTAAATGCTTGCTAAATACGAGCCTTCGAGGTGCATACTATAGGGAAAGAACAGCCACTGCAGATCAACAAGTAGCAATGCAATCAAAATTAACACGAAATTGGTACGGTTGTGTAGTTTACTCACTAAGGTGCATGCTGCTCTGTCTCTAATGCACTCCATCTTAGAGCGACGTATAGGAATAAAAGCCGCAAAAAAGCCATCGTTTGAGATCCTTAGAGATAACAGTGTGTCATCACCGGGGTTTTCCTGCCCAATAAGCTGTGATTTACTTCATGAGCTCGCCGGGAAGTCTCTTGAAGACTCCGGGGGTTTGTGTAATGCTTGCAGTTGCCAGAGTCTCTAGATAGGTTTCGGCCCATTCATTTAACAGGATCAATCCATCAATCAACAACTGCCAACTTTCGAGCATGCGCTCTAACATCTTCGATCTCGTTTTCGGCTTTGCATCTCATTTGCGTGAATGTCTCATGTCGGATTGTGGTGACGCGTGGCAGCCCCAACAGCATTCCCAGGCCATCCTCATGCGTGACGATGCAGTGACAGCAACACCTCTATATAAACTTCGCACACCACTGACATGCGACATTTGTTCAAGGTTGGTTATACAGGTCCTGCATAGCTGCCCAACAATATGCTGGAACGCCCAAGATGACAACAGGCTGAAACCATTGAAGCCAATGGAATGCGTCCAGATTAACAAGCGAGTTAGTCCTCCAGTCTGCTGCGCCTTGTATTTTAGCATCGCAACGATACCTGGTTAGGCCTTTTACTATTGTGGCGTATATTGAACGAATCACACGTGAGTACGTTTAGGCAACACAATCGAGACGCTTCACGTCCGTTGGATGAACGCTTGTTCGTCTCGATCTAGACGCCGTTTTATCTCAGCTCAGGTCCGCTTGACCAAAAAAGGATACCGTGTTTGCGTGAATTCCTCTTCGGAACACCTGACAAATACCTGAGAAGGTTCACCCTGTTTATTTGGTGACACTAATCATCTACTCACTCAACATCTTGCCCTTCAAATCTTCAAACTGTTACCCTGTACTTTCTTGCCGGTGTTAGTTCGTTATGTGAGTTCGTACCCAACCATGGTTGCCCGTGTCAGTGGACTTGGGAGCGCGAGCATTTGGGCTTGTATAATTCAAGGCGCTGTTTGTGTACTGATATTGAATACTGTGATTAGAGAAGACTAAACGAGTGGGCTGCGCAACTGGGTGTAGATTCCAAGTCACCACCACCGTCGAGTTTCACAGTCAGCCTAGTCAATGTTCAAGTAATGGATCTCATCGATCGAGAACACCCAACGAGTGACGATAAACCACCATGGGCAGGTATGGTTTTCCGGCAGCGTGTATATTCTGATGCCATGCTTGAAAGTCTGAAGAGGCGTTATCCGCATGGTGCAAATCTGCGGGAAAGGAAACACATGGCTGCGATTGAATTTTTGCAGCAGGAACTTCGAGAAATGCAGGAAAGTGAAGCAGCTATGGAACCCGGAATGCATTCTGCCGCTTCAACGCCTGATGCAGAACCCTCAGACCGTAAAAATCAGAAAAGTATTTCACCACCCTACTCGCCAAACGACCCATACCCATCGCCAGTTGTCACAGACGAGTGCTACCGCGGAGCGAATGCTCCAAGAGCAGCCATTTCGAAACAGAATCCTTCTATGTCGAGCACGATGTCTGGAAGGGAGATTGTTTTCAGTGTTGTAGATGGTCCTATAGTGCCACGCCGGAGGCGGAAAAAAATGACCCCAATAGAGAAGGTGGCTTACAAGCAGAGGAGAAGGGACGGCGCATGCGAGAGCTGCAAGCGCCAAAAAGCCAAAGTAGACAGCCCTAGACTTGCTTGAGGACAATGTTCCAGTGCGCCAGGCTGACAAAATACAGTGCACTCATGTTGGTGGTGCAGCTGATAAATCCAGGAACTGCCTCGCTCCCAACAACATACCAAGAAGGTCAGTCATCTCAAGTACTACTGAAATTTTCTCATTCTGTAACAGAGAAAGTCGATCCGTTTCTGACACGAATACAATTCATTCCAACGTCATGGGCGAGCGCAAACACCAGATGTCAGCCTCAGAGCCATCGCAAGAGTTATTGCATGAGCGCAGCACCTCTTTCCAAACTTCACCAATATCAAACCCCGTCACTGTATCAGGAGGTACACAGTCAGATTTGCTTCGGTACGTACCTGTTTCAGACAGCAGTGCGACTTCGTACCCTGTATCTAGATATCTTGGATCTAGGTCCCAGAGGAACACCATCAACCCTCAAATCCTAGAATTGGAGTATCCTCAAGATTTTCAATTCACTCAAGCGAGTGAAATCTCTTCTTCATTCTTCCCCGGAGAAATCTTACCATCTGGCAGTCTGGACACCGGAGACATTTCCTCGGACACATGGAACCAATTCCAAGAATACTATGCCGATGGAACTCACTCAGACTGAACAAATTTTCACTGCACTAGGACAATGAGAAGCGTAGGGATTGTTTCAAGTTAGCATATTTTTCACCATACGTATCTCCAACACCACTGGGACCGCACCAGGACGTACATTGGAGGTTCGTTCTCGGTCCTCGAAACGGATTGGTTACCGATTGCTGGACTGAGCAAATCTCCGACCATGGCTCAATACCCCGAGAAAGCTTTTCACTTTTTTCTTCTCTCTTTCTGCTAGTGTTCTCTCGTACCCGTTTCGTACGCCGCACTAGCAGACGATGTTGCATTTTTTTTTATCCCAGCCCAAGGATCCTTTGGGGCGCCGACTAATATTAATCACTCTTGTTATCATTGCTTGCATACAGCAACTGTGGACACCGAACATACAGACACGAAAGCAAAGTACAACCTGAAAAGGCGGCTCTGCATCATCAATCAATCAATCAAGTGAGTTCACTGCTCTCACGCATCTGGCCTAGCCAGGGCTGTTTTCATATCAAGGGTACGTTGGTAGCGCTAAGGATACTACAAGGTCGATGAACGAAAGCTTCTCTACACCGCACGAAATCCCCTACTAATCTCCCTCACTCTCTGGTGTTTCACATAAACACCTTGAACATTCTATTTGAAGTACTTTTCTTTTCTGTACTAGTTTAACTGCTTCTGCCGTTAGTAGCATCTTGTGCTACTAAGGCATGGCAGTTGAGCACCTCCAATTATCCGGCCACATGTTTCTATCAAGTTTCAAAGGCCACATATATTTGGACTGAGTTGGATTTCTTTGCTAGACTATCTAGCATCTCATTCCTCTTTTTTCTTTTCTTCCACTGTCGATCTGGACCAACCCGGTGGTCCGTGTTTCGTTGCAGAAGGCGAAACAAATGATTTCAAATGTACAAAGTTCTAATGTGTTTTCGATACAGAACACCATCCCCAATCGACGCTGGAAATCGGTAAATGTTGGCGCCGGCTGACCAAGCGATGTCAGTCACTGCGACTACAAAGAGGGGCGCGACCACACCGAGCCGAGCGTCGGTGCCGTAAAACGACAGCTGAAAACGAGATGTTCTATGGGCCTTCAGGGTCTCAGATACGACTTACGATATAATGATATGATGATTGAATGTTCATGTTGGTTCGACGGATACTCTTGTTAGTGGACGCGAAAGATCATGACAGGCACATGGTCAAGATTGCACTCAAGTTGACAGGCGGTCGTAGGACACACTCTTTAGGATCTGGTGTTGCAAATGGTCACCTCTCTTATGCAGAATGTATTTGTTTCAAAATCCCTCGACAGATAAGACTGATGACATATTGTCGGCGTTGTGACCACATGTCTATGCCAGCAGGGCAATGGTGGCGGCGCGCTGGGAACATTGGCCCGAAAAGGCAATGAACCTCGGCCCAAGTCACGACGTGGAGGTGCAGTGCAGTTGCTACAAAACAACACCAACCTCACGTACACCTCACTACACTGTACGTGTAGGCTCCGCTCTTGAATTGAGTCGTCTCCTTTGTTCTTTCTTTTAGTAATTGCAGATTGCTCGAATCTGCATTTGTTACTGTTACCAGGAACTATTGCTCCTGAACGCGGACACGGTGCTCGGCCCTGCGTTAGTATCCAAAGTCACTTCCGGCCCTTCCCCACACGCGACGCCTGATCCACCCCCAAGACACGCGGGCGGCATCGCCCTCTGCAACTCTCACCATGATACAAGGTACGCGTCGCTGGCTCAAGCGCAACCGCACCAACTTCGCCATCGGCGCTGGAGTGCTCGGAGCGGGCTACTTGGCGGGGCAGTACCTCCTGGGGAAGCTGGGGGAGGCGAGACAGCGCATGAGCGATGACCGCATCGCAAAGGAGAAGTGCGCAATCGCATCGTGACACACGTACAAGCTGCTAACTGCGCTACAGCCTACGCCGCCGCTTTGAGCAGAATCAGGAAGACTGCACCTTTACCGTCCTCGCTATCCTTCCCACCGCAACCGAGAACATACTCGAAGCCATTCCTGTCGAGCAGGTCTTGGAAGAGCTGCAAAAACAAAAGGCAGAGCGATTGGCAAGAAGCGTCGGGCCCAGCGAGATCGCAAGCTCAGCACCTCCCAGTGTTGCAGACACAACTGAAGACGACGCCAAGAGTTCCAGTCTCCAAACGGACAGCTTCATCCATGCCAGCCAAATAAACACCGAGGGTGAAGGTGTCACCGGCCCTGTCGATGGTGCCCCGGAGGCCAGCGACGAGAAAAAGCCCAAGAAGACCAAGGCACAGTTGTGGAATGAAATGAAGATAAGCTGTATGTGCCGTTGTTGCTATGTGGACATGATACCGTTGCTAATCTGACCAGCGATAACGCGAGCTTTCACCCTACTCTACACTCTGTGTCTCCTCACTCTCCTTACACGGATCCAGCTAAACCTTCTTGGCCGCCGCAATTATCTCGCCTCGGTTGTTTCATTGGCTGCACCACAGCCAGCCACTGAAGGATCGCGCATCAACCTCGAGAACCACGACGACGACAACTTCGACCAGGCATACGGTAACGACTTTGAGACGAACCGGAGGTATCTCAGCTTGAGCTGGTGGCTCCTCCACAAAGGTTGCTTGGACTTGATCGAAAAAGTGAGAACCGCAGTGCAGGACGTTTTTGGTCTCCTTAACCCCAGAGAAGAGATCACCCTCGAGAAACTTTCAGAGCTTACCCTGGAGGTTCGTAAGAGGGTCGAGGGTGCTACGGAAGAGGAACGAAGGTACGCTGCTTGTGTCTTGTATTCACAATTCCTATTAACTCCCAGCAGAAATTGCAAATGGCTCCCCTTCCTACTCCCACCTCAAGACCAAGAGGACTACGTTCTGCGTGAATCAGGCATGACTTCATCCTCTGAGTCTACTTCACCCAACACCACCACTTCTCTTCGTCGTTTGATCGACGAGACTTCGGATCTGATCGACTCGCCTGCGTTCACCCGTGTTCTCACTCAACTCCTCGACGCTGCCTTTTCTCATCTCGTCGATGACAAGATTTCTCAACTCTCTTACAAGATTCCACCCATTTCCGAAAGCCATGCTCGTGTACAAGAGATTGTGGGCAGTGATGTCAAGGCCAAGGTTGCCAACAGCCTCGCCGTCTTCTGTCGACAGGCACACAGCATTGGCAGCGGGGCAAACAACGAGTACTTGGCGGCTGTTGAGGCTGTGCGCGGTCTCGAGGCATTCGCAGCCGTGGTATACTCGAGCAACTTTGAATACGAGAGCCCAGAGACAGCGGCTCTCAGTCAGCCTGTTCCAATGCAAGAGGAGCTGTCAAAGTCCACACCAGCTCAGAATGACGCGGTCAATCAGAGTAGCCAAAAAGCGGATGATCCCTTTGAAAACGCTTGGGGCAAGGCGCTTGCTAAGGAGGATGGACAGCAGTATTGATTGGGCGTGTACGATACATTCCATGGTGATAGCCGACGTAGGATTTCCGAGATACCCGTAATTTGAACCACAACAGAACATGTTTGCACTCTTCTGCGCACCCAAATACATTTGATAATCATTTCTCATCACTGCATTGTGTGTACCACTGTGTTCCGACTACAAGTGTCGTTCATTCCGGCTCTCGGAACCCGAGTCGTGACGTCAGCGTCTATATTGTTAGGTGGGACAAGCGAACTGCAGTTGCTTGTACCTGGACCTCGTTCTCTATTTGGGCCTTCTCATCGCTCTATTTCAGGCACCTTCAAAGCCTTGTCAAATTGCTACAAGGTGCCGCTCCTCAACATGGCGGATGAAGCTAAACACGACGGTACCTCTCCTAAAAATGCCTACGTGACCCTCCTCACGCGGCCATCTTACCTTGCTGGTGCCATTCTCCTCGCCTATACATTAAAAAAACATTCGCCATCCACGCCACTGATAATATGCTATACCCCCGAAACTCTTCCAGAGTCATCTGTCAACGCTTTTGCTGCTGAAGCCAAACACTCCAATATAGTTCTCAAGCCTGTTGAGCATCTCCGCCTCCCTGAAGATGGAACTGCTCACGGCATGGTCGCCGAGCGTTTCATCGACACGTGGACGAAACTGCGAGTTTTTGATTTGTGGGACATGGAGCAAAAATGGGAAAGGTTATGTTGGCTCGACGCTGATATGATGATCTTCTCGGACCCTTCACCCTTGGTATTTAACCAGCAGAACGATGAGTATCTCACGGGAGGAGATGGAATGAGGACAATGGCTGTGCATACCTGTGTCTGCAACCTTGACCACGATGCCTGGGCGCCACCCGAATGGACCAGAGAAAACTGCGCCATGACGCCTCTGACCTCGCCAGACCAACTGGCTGAAGTCAAATCTGACCCATACACACTATCCAACTTCAACTCTGGAACTTTTCTATACCGCCCATCCAAGACACTTGCCGACTTTGTGCGCCAAAAGTTTGAGGAACTGGGCAACGCCAGGCTCCGCGCAATGAAATTCCCGGATCAGGACTTCCTCAATGAAGCATTTGACGGCCGGTGGTCACCCCTCTCATGGCGAACAAATGCCCTCAAGACATGGCGTTACTGGCATCCTAACATCTGGACTGACGACTCGCATGTTGCGGTCTTGCACTACATTGTCGATAAGCCGTGGGCTGCACGAAACAAGCCCGATGGCACAGCGGGATATCTGGGAAAAGACGGGGAGACGCATAAGTGGTGGTGGGACGAGTTTGAGATGTGGAGGAAAGAGAGACAAGAGCAGGGTGAAAACGAATTGCTCGCCATTGTGGACAAGTACGTGGCAAGTGCTGATGGGAAGGAGAATGAAGAGATGAAGGCCATTGGTGGTGGGGCTCAGGACTTTGCTAAGAAATGGGATACTAAGGATGAGAGGAACGACAAGGCAAAGGCAGCACAGGAGAGTGGAGGTGGTTTGAAGCTATCGGAGGAGGCGCAGAAGAAGGCGGATGAGTATGGCCAGGGACCGCATGGCCCTATACTCAGAAAGCCAATGCTGGGAGAGCGTGGCCATGGGCCTGTTGTCCGCGGGCGTTGATAGAAAATGACATGGGGGAATGTACTCAGCCCATGAAACATCATAGACGCACAAATAGTGGAGTGCAAGTCACAAAAGGCAAGTCATGTGTAAGGGTTACAAGATGACATTTTCCATTATCAAAAGAGTCCATGCCTACATTCCCTATCTGAAATACCCTACATTCATCATACTCCTCCACCGGCACTTCATCCACCAATCTCATAGGCCATGGAACTAACTACTCATATCGCATGATGTATACACATGCATCCTGCTCGTCCTCCGAAAAGACATCTCAGTCGCACCTGAGAAACCAGTCGACGTCACTCCACTTCTTCTTCTTCTTCTTCTTCTTCTTCTTCTTC
>JAWDHC010000082.1:0-100603 GCA_036172615.1 Curvularia verruculosa | reverse complement strand
CTCTCTCTCTCTCTCTCTCTCTCTCTCTCTCTCTCTCTCTCTCTACACTTCACTCCTGATTACCCACCTGAATCGGCATGACCCTACCAGAATCAACGATAATCTGCTGATCTAGCCTCTTTGCCAAATCACCATATTCCAGCCTCTTCCACGTCACAATGCGTGCTTGATTGGTATCGATTTCAAACACGCGGAGCCGACGGTGATAATTGTTGTATCCGCCATAGCCACCGAAGCCGCTGCCGCCGGCATAGCACATCCAAATTTCTGGCTCGCCGGACTCTGGGTCCTTGGAGAGGGAACAGTAATCGTTGACATGATCGTGGCCGCAGGAGACGGACTTGATGTTGAATTCGACCAGGGCGTCTTTGAAGTGCGTATTGAAAGCTGGTGCGGTAATGGGCTCCGTCCAGTTGCCCACCCGGTCGTTATCGCGGCCACCGTATTCGGGAAGGGGGATATGGATAAAGGCCATGTCGAGATGTTTATGAGTGTAATGACGGTGCGCTTCTTTCAGGCTTTCAGCCGTCGTTTTGAACCATTCGATTTGATTAGGCTTGATCCAGTCGTAGCCTCGATAATGAGCTTCGTCGGGCGAATACGAATGTGTGTCGAGGAACCAGAGTGTCAGGGCAGAGTGCTTGCTGCTGTGGGCTTGGATCTCGACAAAGTAGTTACCCACGCCTTCAATCTCACTGGGACCTGCTTGGCTCAGGGAATATGGCAAAGAGTCGTATAGATCCATTTGCGCTTGTCGCGAGAGTGTGCCTTCATCGTCGTGGTTACCGAAGATGGCGGCATAGGGTATCTTGCGGTGTGCAAGGGGTTCTACAATCTTGAACATAGCCTATGGTAGTGTAAGTATCGCACGTGGTGAGTATCGAGACTTTCTTACGCTTTGGACGTCCGGGGCTGTATCTCCGTTGATTTGGTCGCCGGATAAAACAACCATGTCCGGTTTCTCATCGTCGAGCACCCTCTCGACAAATTCAATTGTTCTAGGATCGGCATCGCAATGTCCGCCATTGGCACCCTTGGGCTCTTCGTCCCTGCATTTACCGAGACCCGTACTGAGGTGCAGATCGGATATCTGCATAATCTTGAACTTGCCATCTTTCCGGATCTTGGGTACTGGCTTCTCGAGCTTGACAGCTCGACCTCGTCGTATACTAAGGCGCGGATCTGTACTGCTCCCGCCAGTGTCTAAATGCAAAGGACCGTTCTTTGCCAGAGCCCAGCCCGGCCGAGGTTCTACAGCATCGGAGCCAAACAATATGTCAACGGCGGTTACGGCCTGTTTAGAATCGCTCGCATGGCGCTTAAGCGATCTCTTGATCCAGATGCCTGCTGGCCTCGATTCCCATTTTTCAGACGCTTGCGTCTTGTCCCCTATGGATGGATCGAGTTTGCCTGTGCGAACATCGATAATCACTTTGTCTTCAGTCTCAAGCTCCTCTTCCCGCTTGCGCTTAACATGCACGTATGCCTTTTTGAACCATGCCTTGTCAAGGTAGAGATCCTTTTCTATGCGATGCCACTTCTTCTGATCAAGCATGCACTTTGACAGTGGATTGATGTTGGTGCAGGTCTGCACGGTGATATCGGTGATAACAAGGCCATCATGGTGGAGTGGCATGTGGCTGTGGACGGACTGAGGGAGGACTCGGTAGCGGTTGTCGAGGAAGAAAACGGTGATGGAGAGGAGAGTAACAAGGGCGATGAGCTGAATGCCCGTGCGAACCTGAGTGTGTGAGACGGTGAAGGGTATGGGGGTGCTGTTGGTGGTGGTGGACGTACTATTCGGCGCGTCATGGTGGAGGCCGTCGAGGGTGCAAGTGTAAGCTCATGAAGCCAGAGTCGAGTCTAGGATACGGTGTTTTGACAGCAAGTCGAACTCATGTCCATGACATGGCGCTTTGGTTCGGATCAGTAGGGCAGAAAGTGTGGAGAGAGGCGCATGCGCATGCGAAGAAAGTGAGGAATGGTGGTGTGTGTGGGATGCGCGAGGCTGCTGCGGAGAAGTCGTCACCTCCGCACCTGCATCCTCGTGCTTGGTACAACGCAATGCGACATCCCGCCCTCTACCCCCTGCGGCGCGCCCTACTGCCATCACCTGCTCGCCATTTCACCAGCAGCTCTTGTCTACGTCGCACATTCAAAGGCAAGACCTCCGCCTGCTCCACCCCGACGCCGCTCACAATTGCACAGAAGGCGACCTAGTGCTTTTGCGCGAGAAGAAGGATACCCACGATGGCCGCCTCGTAAAACTACACGCCTCCAAATCCACTGGCACACACCGGGGCGTCATTCAACATGCCGATATTATCGGAAGACAACCGCGACAGATAGTTCAGTCCAACAAGGGCGCCGCCTACCGTATCCATGATCCCACCCTGGCTGAATATGTCAGGCTCACGCCTCGTCTCGTCACACCTGTGAGAACTCCTCGCCCTCACAGGCCCCAATGGTATTTCTCCAATACTAATAGGCATAGATCTACCCGTCCGATGCAAACCTTGTCGTTTCACTACTCGACATCCATGTAGACCGGCCCTCGGCCGGGTTAAACACTGAACCACCGCTTGAGATACTCGAAGCCGGCACTGGCCACGGGGCCTTGACACTCCACCTGTCACGAGCCATTCACGCTGGAAACCCTCCAATCCCGAAAGCACCCACTTACAGCGGCGGCCAGGACGAACAGGAGGATGCAGTGTATCTTGGCGAATCCGTGTCCGATCTCCAACATTCATATCTAGAGTCGTGGAAACAAAACCGGCGCGCCATTATACACACGCTCGACATATCGCCCAAGTACTCGCAGCATGCAAAGAAAATCGTCGAAGGTTTCCGCCATGGCATGTATGCTTCAAACGTCGATTTTCACGTTGGGGACGTCTCGGATTGGATCTCAAAGCAGAGAGTGTCAAGAAGAACTCAGCAATCCTTTTTGAGCCATGTCTTTCTCGACCTGCCTAATCCAATCCACCACCTTGCCAACATAGCTCCTGTTCTACACGTAAATGGCTTACTCGCCATCTTCAACCCCAGCATAACCCAGATTGCTGAGTGTGTCGAAACAATCCGCGAACATAAGATGCCATATCTTCTCGAGCAAGTCGTTGAGCTGGGTGCAGGGACAGTCCGTGAGTGGGACGTTCGTGCCGTCAGGCCGAGAGCCACTTTGCATGAATCCAACGCAGAGGCACCTTCTGCGCCCTCAGCCAACAAAAGCTCAGACCCACAGGTCGAGCAGGCAACTAGAGACGGCGAACTTGAAGAAGCCTTGAACAAGGAAAAAGAAGGAGAAGAGGAAAAATGGGTCATGGTGTGTCGTCCCAAGGCTGGTCAGCAAGTCATCGGAGGTGGCTTCTTGGGCCTGTGGCGTCGCATGGAAGAGTCTAGTTAAACGGATGAGGAAAATAAACATTGCTGTCGGGATAAAATCCCAGGTATAGTAGCTGGTCCTCCAGCACATTATTCTTCAAAAAAAAAACACACAAGCTCATTACGTGACCCAACCATCAAAAGGGTTCTGCCTGCCAAAAGCCCATATCTGTCGGTGCTACCTGTCCCAAGAACGTCTCGTCGAATCCAAACCCATAAGAGCCGATTAAATCATACATATTGTATTCGTTTGCCGGGTCCACGCTCACTTCATGACTTGCCGTCGCAGCCTTGACGGGATCAAATATGGGCGACGTACCCGGTGAAGGAGCCGTGAGATTCTGAGTCGTTGAGGCTGACGGTGTTCCCGCGACGGCATCGATGCGTTTCAAGAGGTCATTAATTCCCTGCACAATATGCCTTGTGATATGTTTCCTGTTCAAATTATCCGCCACCTTTGCCAGAAAAGACGCCGAGCGCCGCGACAACGAGATGACTTGGTTGATGTTGAAATTGAGGCCGAGACCAAGAGGCTCTGTGGCCCATTCGGGGGATTGTGCTTGCGCGACGCCGCCCCATGTTTTTGCCATTTTGAGCAGAAAAGTCGCGCTGAAGGCGACCATGGTGTGTGTGAAGATTGGGACGGCAGTCATGGCGCGGCGCAGATCGGGCTCCTCAAAGATTAGTGTCAGTGTGCTTGTCGCGGCCGCAATGGCTATGTTGGCAGCTTCGCGCCGGTCGTACGAGAGTGACTCGGATGTAGCTGCGCTGGGAGGTGGTAGCGCACGAAGCGCGAGGGAATTCAGTTGGAAGCGAGCGAAATGGTAATATAGCACCACGCCTTTGGACGGGTAAGATCCAATGGATGGGCTGTCTGCTGACTTTGCTTGCCAGGCTAGCCGCCACTGTTCGATGGCGAAGTTGAAAAGGCGGAGTTGTTGAAAGTCGGGCTCTGTAAGTGCTTGTTCAGGATCACTACCGTACGCTAGGTAGGCTTCTGTTAGGATCTTGAAGAGCGTTACTTGCGCCCCGAGCCGGATGTCGCCAGGTCTTGTTTTGGAGCTGTCGAGGAACCGCTCAATGTTTTTGACTGCCACGTCCTCGTTGACCATCGAAGGGCGTCCATACGCAATACTAAACTGGTGATCGCAGACGTACAGTGCAAGCCATAGTCGCACGTTATCCCGTTGGTCCTCGTGGCCTCGCATGAGCTTCTGGTAAGCCATGTGCAGGTTCATTTCTACCGCATTTCTAACCGCGATTCCAGCTAGTTTCCAGCTGAGGTTTGATAGGTAGAATGCTGAGAGTGCCAATGCACGTATGTCGTCGAGATTTTGAGGTCTAGCGAGAGTAGTAGCGTATACTAGCGACACGAAGATGTTGTAGCACTTCTGCAATGCTTCGTCGCGGCCAGGTGTATGCAGAGCTGATATCGTTAGGACAGCTGCAGTCAACAGCGTAGATTGGCGGCGCACTGCACTCAATGAATCATAAGGAAACAGCACACCAGCCCAGAGATAGAGTCGCATATCTTGCATATATCGCTGAAAAAGCTCTTCTGCTTCATGCAACGATACGATACCTTGAGCTATAAAGTCCTCCTCTGCAGAGCTGGAGTTGGGCTTCCATAATGCGCTGCTACGGAGGTTCCGGATTCGCGTGAGATCGTAGAGACTTCTCATGGGCGCTGTTACCAAGCCAGACTCTTCTCCAGAATCGCGTTCGACAGAGTTGTCGCGGGTCATATCCATGGGTGGTGGGACGACAAGAGTAGTATGGCCGCTCTCAGACAAGACATTGGTCGGACTCACAGTCACTGTCTGGCCTGATGGCGGCTGAGGTGATTCTTCCTGAGGGCTGTCAAGGCCTGGGAGTTTGTTGTGCGCGAGGAGACGCTGCACCGCCGAGCGCAGCTGTCCCATCTCAGCAGATGCTTTTGCTTTCCAGCTGCGACCACGTCATCAGAATTATTTCGAATCTTGTAAAGAATTGGATGTATTTACGCAGCATCTTCGTCCAGAATGCGCTGGTTCATGTTGTACGGCACACACTCGGTGCCGCTTCTCAAACATTTTGCGCATTTCGTTTCATTGTCGACTGGCTCACATTTGATTTTGTGCCTCTTGCATTCTGCACCTGTCCATGAATCTTGTGAGCGAGATCGTACGCAGGCGACATGGCTGTGGGTTGAGTCAAGACTCACAAGCTCTTATTCGCGGCGTGCGTGGAGCAGGCCGACGTCCATCCTCGTGATCCGCGTCTTCGTTTGGACGCTTCAGTGGAGACATTTCCATGCCATCGGGCCCCCTCCCTTAGGGTATTGGAACTGGTGATGATAATCGGCCTCGACACGACACATGCGACTTACAAAGTCATGTTTGCGCTCGTGACTTGTCTGAAACCGGCAATGCGAGGATGGATGGCGCTGCAGGCGGAGTCAAGTTGCAGCCCAGCTAGGTATCGCGGACGCTGCGCGCTTTGCCGCATTAGGCGAGGCGCCTGTGATGGTTCCGACGAACACACATCATGCTGAAGTGATGCTTGTTTTCACAATGTCTTTAGCCGGCAAATTTGTGACTTCATGAGTAATGGCCATTAATAGCCCATGACCTGGAGTGGGAAGCTGCGAAATGAAAGAGAAGGCCTCCGCCTGTGACAAAGACATCAAAAGTGTATCAAAGAGAATACAGTATTGTGAACGAACTAAGGGCTGTTGTTCTCTCATCGTGATTGGACGTAGCTATCGTAATATACACAAACTATACAACGTCCAAGAATGTTTGGCTCATCCTTAGTCGTTTCTCGCATAGGGCCTGCTTCTACTACCCTGATTTCCTTAATGCTCTTGCCTATTTTAGTGCTAATACAATGGTTATTGCTGCCCTTTTTTTGTCATCTTTGGCTTTCCAGGACAACTTGCAAGTGAGTTTTGTGTACATGGGTACGGCTCAACAGGAGTATCTAAACAGGGTGTGAAAAGACTTGCATAGTTGGATTAGCGCATGTCTAACAAGATCAAGGACCGAGTAGGGTTATGGAGGATATTATTGACAAAGCGCCACTATGTATTCCCTGTTAGTACATGGATTTTATATAGGGTATCTGACACCTGTCCAAATCGCATCTTCTCGATCAATAAGTCTCCTGTCTGAAATCAATCGAGAAAATCGATCATCTCGATGTTGATATGCATCCTCCCGAATGCGACCTTGTGAGTTGAGCTGGCGCAACTCGGGAGTGCATAAACTTGGTGCTTAAACATAGGCAACGTGTCCCTTACATAAATAACCCTCGAATCGTTTCTGGAACATAGTGTTCCACACCGTCTGATGGCAAAGCACAACGAGGGTTGCTATATGTTCACGTTGATGCAAAGGTCTTGACTGTCCCAGAGAAGTGGCTGCACCAAACAGATGAGTGACGAAATGCGCCACTCTCAGGTGCTGGTATCTCGACATGGTTGCACAATCACTATTTGCGCCTCCCGACAGCCACCATAACCAAACAACAACATATACTACAAAGCTATAAAAAAAAGTTCTTCGGGTAATCATAGCTGTTGGGCCTCGATGTAAGATCTCCATACTTAGAACTGCCCCGCAGTGCTGCAACTATTCATGCCATGCGCATTTCAAAATGCGCTATGCCAAGCTGTTGATCCTTGAAGTGGACTGCTTCTCTCGATAGGGTTGCATCGAGTAACCGAATGACAAGTCAGCACCTACACTCATGCAACCACAACGTTAATCAGATTCATTCTTCTTACAACGACAACATCCGCCTTGATTGGATACTGACTGCCGTGTGTTGTGGTGAATTAGTTCATCTCAAAGGAACCCAATACCCGGCTCCACTCGTGTGGCTATCCAGTACTAATCTACGCTATCCTTCGGTTGGTCGCTGTCGTCTTCCTGCGCAAATCCGCATCTTTCTGTTTGCCATTTTGCCTTCTTTGGGCAACAACATGATCGACTGGAGGCCTTTTAAGAGCCTAGATTATCGGCACATGATTCACCAGTTCCAGCTAGGATGAATCCTTCGAGAATGTGATAACCGACCGGTTAAAGAGCCAGATAAATTAGCGAAACACCTGTTAACTACTCTGTTACAAATCCCAAAAGCCATAATATTGTACTCAGATTTCGTTTATTTTACCATGACACCCCCATGTTGGGTGGCTACGTACCTCTGCTTGGCTTTCTCGTCAGCAGCTGCTCTTGCTCAATTCTCTGCTTTCCTTGATCTCGAACCAGCGGCTACCCCGGTCCCTACCACTGCGCCAGCAGGTGTGGCACTGCAGGAGGCTGAGACTCTTCAGCTCACCGACTCAGTGGTTGAGAGGATTGCCTCTAATAATGTTACAGCTGAATACGCCGAGTACTTTGCGTTTGATAACAGCAGTTTTGCTAACCCTGAACGTATCCGACGGGCTGCGTTAGCAGCCTGTAGAACCTTTCCCGGCGATCCTACATGGCCCAAAAATATAATTTGGGAGGTTTTTAACGCTCTTCTTGGCGGGGCATTGCTTCCTACAAAGCCCGTTGGAGCGTCATGTTACGACTCTAGATGGGGAAGAAAAGACTCTGCGCGGTGCGCAGATGTTTCCACCAACTGGACCAACGCGTACTTTCATACAGATGACCCAACTTCTAGTATGGAAATTCTGCTCAAGTGAAATAGGTAAAACGCTCACTGACTTTACCTGCAACTGCTAGGTATGTGGCCTATCTATCAAGGCAGGACCTGCATGCCGAAGAACGATACAGCTGGTAAAAGCTGTACTCTTGGTGGCTTCCCAGAGTATACCATAAAGGTCACAAATGTGGCACAGATCCAGCTAGCTGTCAACTTCGCGAGAGCTGCCAATATTCGCCTCATTATCAAGAATACTGGACATTGTTTCCTAGGAAAGTCGTCTGGTGCTGGTGCTCTCAGCTTGTGGATGCACAACATGAACCAAATTGACTACATTCCGAACTACAAGGGACCTGGCTACTCAGGACCAGCCTTGAAGCTGTCTGCTGGTGTTCTAGTTCGTCAGGTGTACGAGGCTGCGGAAAAGCATGGTGTGACAGTACTAGGAGCGGTCTCTTGGGTCAGTGGTTCAACACAATGCCTAAACAACATACTTACTAGTTACAGAGTGTGGGTTATGCTGGTGGCATGATCACTGGAGGAGGTCAAAACCCGTTGGCTGGACTTTATGGTATGGCAGCAGACCACGTCGTTGCCTTTCAAGTCGTTACTGCTGATGGGCGCTTCATAACCGTATCAGAAGAATCGAATCCGGACCTTTTCTGGGCGCTAAGAGGTGGTGGAGGCGGTACATTCGCTATTGTAACGTCGGTCATTGTCCGAGTGCATCCCAAATTAAATGTCGTCAATGCACAATTCCACCTTGATGCTACGAACAACAGCCTTGAAGCATTTTGGGATGGTGTGAGAAAATTCTACGAAGTCTACCTGGACTGGGCCGAGGCAGGTCTCTATTCTTTCTACATCATGGGCAATACCCCAACTCCCTTCATCAACGCACGGTACATCTTTGCTCCAAACCACACCTTGGAGTCGTATAACCAAATCGTGAAGCCTTTCTTCGATTACCTGGACGCCAGAAACATCACACTCACCAAACCCCACATCACCAAAGCTCACAACTCGTTCTACTCCGCTTACCAAGAGGCATGGGGAATCAACCCCTTCCCTATCGGGCGGGACGATTCCATGGCTGGCAGTCGCATCATTCCCAAGCGCAACTTTCAAGAAAAGTTCAATCAGACGTTCGCACTGATAAAAGAGCACGTTTCTGCTGGCAAGCACCTGCTAGGATACCACAAGGCACCAAAAAAGTATGCAAACACCAACAACGCAGTCCACCCAGCATGGCGCGAATGTGGCATGTTCATGGTCACTTCGTCTAACAAGTCTCTGGATCACTCTACGCCGGAAGCTCTCGCCATCGCTAACAAGGATCTGCAAGAAAACATCCTCCAGCCATGGCGTGATATTGCACCTGTTTCTGAGGGTGGTGGCACTTATCTGAACGAAGCGCATATCGATGAGAAGGATTGGCAGGAGTCGTTCTATGGAGGGTACTACCCCAGACTCAGCGAGATTAAGCTGAAATGGGACCCGAACGATGTCTTTTATGCCACTACTGCTGTTGGAAGTGAGAGGTGGAAGGTTGAAGATGGTGAACAGGGTGTACAGACGCAGAACGGACGATTGTGCAGGGTTTGATGTTACTTTGTGTGATGATTGTCATGCAGAGCATTAGCTTTGAGTCGTTAAAAAGTCATTCCATTTTCGTGTACTGTAGATCATTCGTTCCTGACTTCCTGCCCAATTTAAGTTTGAGCGACAACTCAACCTATCGTTGTTGGCGAGTGTGTGATCCCCTACCCTCTTGTAGTAACTAAATGCTTACCTAGTCAACGCAAGTCGTAATTTAACAACCAGGGGAAGCTTCCAAGCAAGTCACAAGCCCCAGAAACAGGGAATAGCCACCCTAATACTACCCTCACATCAAAGTCAAATCGACCCAATACTAGGGTCGTCAAAATGGTACCTATGCCCGCGCCACCAGCAAACCTCTCTCGTATAACCCCGAAATGATGCTTACACCCTTCCTTGCATCTCTCGCAAATGTTGCACTAGAACAGAACTCTTTTCCGTCATTCTTATACACCGTCTTCACACCTTCTTTTCGATCCCACTCTGCTGCCCAGCTTGGTGACGTACACTCACAGGCTTTCTTCTCCTCCTCTGAACCGTGCATGTTACACTTTGCCCTAGCTTTGCTGACGGTCATCAGTGCCGGAGCGAACGGATGACCTGCCATAAGGATTTTGCCAGTGGAGTCGACGGAGAGGTTGTCCACAGAGAACGGAACACGGAAATTCTCGGTAGGTTGAAGAGTAACGGTTTCTTGGTCGAAAGTGTAAAGCTGCACTGCCGGCTTGGAAGTTGATGCGACAGCCACAGTTTTCGGGTCAAGCATTGTGATTCCGTTCGCGAAACCAAGGTTTGCCAATTTCTTTGCGTGAGACGCGTTCTTGATGTCAAAGTAGATGACACTGCCGCCGGGGATGCCAGCGAAAGTTTCGACTTTTGAGAGCAAGGGCGATATCAGGGCTCCGATATAGTGATCGTTAGTTATCAGCATTCTGCCATTGCCCAGACTATGAATTGAATTGGGAGTGTGGATTAGCGCATGTTTCAGCGTTTGGACATATTTTGCTGTGCCATCTTGTACGGAGACTTGAAACACTTCGATGATATTTCCAGAGCCCCGAGAGTGGTTAATGACATATAGCGTTGAGGTTGCTACATCGAACTCGATACCTAAAGGTTGGAAGTCTGTTGCGTTGGGGTGGTCGACCAGTTTGAGTGGTCTGATGGCTTCGGAATCCGGAAGGCCCGGCGTGGAGTAATCATAGACCCAGATGTGTGCAATGTCCCCCACGTTTGTCCCTACAGGAGGGGGTGCGAATGTGCCCTGATTCACATTAGATACTCTGATGGTTACGATATGATATCGCAACAAAGTTGTGGCCGGAGGACTCTTACCATGACTGTGTTCCATTGGTCCCTCCCCGGATTGCAGCTCACGAACGCAATACCCATACCCTCCTCGACCAACACATCCTCGCAATTTCGCAGCCGGTCGCTAAACTTAACCTCATGTTGCTCGAAAAGATTAAGGTTTTCGAATTTCCCCGGCCGGTTCGCTATGATCCCTGAGAGGGCGAGACCGCGGTCGTACAGATATGGTGCTATCAACCCTAGCACAACAACACCCTAGAATCTCCGAGTTAGCTGTGTACATTAATCAACCTGGGGAAACTGTACGAGTGGTCGTAGCATCTTCTCCAAATTTCTTTATGTTGCGATGAAGTTGCGGAGATGGGAGTGTTGATGGGGTTACTGGGCAGTGAGATCTAATTAAGATTATGTCCCGCAGAAGTTGGAATCTAGGCTTACCTAGCTAGGAGACAGCTGCAGTCATCAGCATCATCAAGATGGGTCCTTGTCAGTAATCAGATGTTGCTAGTCCATTGGTAATCAAATGCCGGCCACCTCAGAAAATCACAAGTTCGGGGCGCATCAACCCGGAAAGGGTGGGCACAATAGATTCATAAGTTGCGTGCAAAAGATTACATGAAGTTGGGGGACATCTTTTAAGTTGGGAATAGTGCTTTACACTAGAGTTTGATCAAAACCCGGAGCCTTTTTTCAGACCCTGTAATTTTGAATCTTGCTGCAGTACGTAATGTCGAGGCTGTAAAGAAGAGACATCGTCTCGGTATTTCCTTGGAGTACTGTGATAGTCGCCGACTGATATTGGAGCACAGCAAGAGCATCGGGCCTTAAGCTGCTATTAGGCTATAGCTACATCGCTCCTGCCAATCGTGTTTTGCGGCAAAATTTACCAATCGTCACTACGTGAAACACTGGTCTCACATTTTCATTCTTGTTGGGTCATCTTGTGTAACAATGTAGAACTCGGCACCCATAATGTAATCGGTCGGCGATCTGCGGAAAACTAATCCCGCACCCGTGCGACTCTGGTCTCTCCTGAGATATAGAGGAGAAAAGATCAGGTAGTTGGAGCATTTCTCTCAGGGTCCTGTATTTGACCGCTGGTCTGTGGATATGCCAGTGTGGAGTTATTAGGATAGTGATATGCAAATACAATGCGGCTAAAAATGAAGGTAGACGGAAAATGTTATCCAATCAGCCATGTCACTACTTTAACCACAACGTTGTGCCCCTCTCCAGAATGTCTCTTTGGCTTGAAGTGATCAGAGCCACACTTAAAGCGATACTCCTAGACGTTTGATAAAGAGTGTCTCGAACGAAAATCAAGATTTTCTAGCAGCCGAAACTTTGTCCCAAGTGTTTGCACGCAAAAAAATAAAAATAAAAAAAAAAATGACTTCCACGCACCATCCTCTCGCCATTGTAACTGGGGGTAACAGTGGCATGGGCATGGCATTGTCCCGGAGGCTAGTGCAGAAGGGCTGGCAGGTTGCCATTGCGGATATTCAAGAGAACAAGGAGTTCGCTGAAGAACTAGGTGGCGCTGCTAGTTTCCACAGATGTGATGTGGCGGACTACGACAGGTGTGCACACTTCCAGATTACCAACCCAAATATTAACTAAAGAAGCCAGGCCGAGATGTTCCAGCAGGTGTGGGATCGCTTTGGAAGGATCGATGCGTTATGTGCCAACGCGGGTATTGTAGACAAAAGGCATGTTCCATATGACACTTCATTCAACAATTGCTGAGACATGGTAGCTCCATCTTCATTTTCGAGCATCGTGGATCTGAAAAGTAAGATACCCGTCATTTGACCAATGTTTTGGCTGACTGTGAGAGAATCCCACCAAAGCCAGACTTGCTATGTACCGATGTAGATTACAAAGGCGTGGTGTACGGCACACAATTAGCGATCCACTTCTTCCGCAAGAACAAAGTGGCTGGTGGCAAAATCATCGCTACTGCCAGTGTCGCTGGGATTATTCCTCATGAAACGTTTCCAGAGTACGATGGTGCCAAGGCAGCTGTGGTCAATTTCGTTCGAGCAACGGCCCGGATACTGAAGGCAGTGAGTTTCATAGAAAGTAAATTGGTCTTGGAGTCGATGCTAATAGCGAAAAGAAAGAAAACATCATGATCAATGCAGTTTGCCCTGGTGGGTACAAATGATCCGATTACGTCCTCAGGTCTGGACAACAAATTAACATTGCCAGGGATCGTGCATACACCTATCTTACCACAGGGATTGATCGATGCCGTGTCGGCAGAGTGGTGCGTGCCATTTCATGTTTCCCATACCCATGATTAATAGGCCATAGCTTAACACCCGTATCAACCGTGGTGAGCGGATATGAAAAGTTCCTCGATGATGCCGCCTTATATGGAAGAGTTTTAGAATGCTCAGGGGATAAGCATTTTTTCCTCGAATCGCCAACGCTTGCCAATGGCCACGTGTCTAGAGCAGGTGTGACTGTCTGGGAACCAGCGTTCAAAATGTGGGTTCCATCTTGCGATCCTTTACTCGGCTGACAAAGAATCCAGGTATCATAAAGAGAATTCTGGACTGTCCGATGCAATTCCTTGAAAGAGGGATATAATTAGACTTTGATGACCATCCGTAGGTGCTCAACAATCAAGACATGCAGTCAGACTATGCATGGGTGTCGAGTATGGGGTCGAATATTCCGGTCGAGGGGTGACGTAATAGGCAGAATGTATACTTTGCAAACTCAGCAAGCTTCGGTCGATATGGCCCTTTCACTTGATTACTTTTCCCACATATATTGGGGCGCCCGGGAATGACTGTATCCATTCTGCTGTTGCGGAGAGCCGGAACATGAGCAGTGCCAATGCAACATGGATGGTAACCTCAACGCCATCGACTGATGCAAGGAATCAAACTGCCAGCAGCTTCCATGCAGATAACTTTGCCAGATCCAGGTAGCTGCAGAGTGGTCGGCAAAGTGAGTAGTAGATGCATGCTGGGAGGAATCGACAAAGTGGGCACGCGCGGCAGCCAAAGAGGCCTTAACTGACCGGAAGCGCCGTAGAGTATGCTGACAGCCAGTTGTCCGGTGGCTGTCTACGCATGCTGTTGGAGAGAGGGTGATGCAGGTCTGGCCCAGACTGACTAGCAGTTCAGCTGGCTTTTGACGGGTGGTGGTGGACGGCTGGAGCGCGCGTATGGGAGGGTTGCCTTGGAGAGGAGTGGTAGAGAAGTGTTCAGCAATATCAATAGCATGGAGCAGAAAGGGGCATGTGTACGGCGTGGCTTATTGGCTTGGCGATATGGAGTATTGTACGGAGTGTTGGATGACAGCGCAAAAGTGGGATTTTTGCTGGGACAGCTGATGACGGGTCTAACGCTAAAACGTCCTGTCAATAACTCGGCCGCTTAAGGAGGATAGGAGGGCTTTTCACGGAGTTTAGGCATTTCATTCCTTGGAGCGGTCGTAGGACTGTTCTATAGACTAGGGCTGTCGGGCTATGGCCCTCTCAGCAATGGGCCTCTCAAACTTTGCTGCATGTTATCGGCAATCGATGCGGACGTGCAGGTGATGGACAGAGTAATTTCTATTGCCATGCCGGGGGTTACTCCTTGGCGGGCTTGATTAGGCTTCGGCCGCCCAGGAACCATGGCGTCCCGTTATTGTGGCCAGAACACCGTTCGGTGTGGTTACTGGATATTGCATTGCACTAATTAATGCGCCCCCCGGCCTATCAAAGTCGCTCGACTTCCAGACCATGGCTTGTCAGCAGTCAAATGGACGCGTCCGCATGGCGACGGGGGATAGTGGCTCTAGCAGACCCGCCATGGGGGCTGTGGCGTGCAGGATTCTCAAGGCCATGGCAATGATCATAAGGGCTCGTCGTTCCCAAGTTGTGACGACCTTCTGAAGGTTTCGCGACTGTCTTAAACGGCCGACGATCGACATACACGAACAAGCCCCGCCAACTGGTTGTCACTCTTTGCCCTATTCTCCCCGTTACCGTTGTCTACCCCTGGCGACCCGCTAGACAGACCTCGGCCACTTTGGTGTCTGCTGCAGGTACCCGGATCAAAGCCTCAGGACAAAGGAGACAGGCCGTTCACTGTTTGCGTGTTTGTGCAGACTGTCGAGCAGCAAAAGAAGAGACGGCCATGGGCTGCATGAATGTCTCGCCATTCCTTGGATAAATATAAAATTGCCCGGTCATTTATTGAAATGGATACGCAAACTACTGTCAGTACTCCCGAGTCGGTAGCGATCCCGTCGCACCATTATCCCCTGCCAGCGCTCAAGAAGGAACACGAAGACGGCCGCCGCGGTGTCTCCATATATCTGCCTGTGTCACCACGAGTCGGTTCTGGCATCCGCGCACTGCTCCTGCTGCTTGTCGCATTTCTGTCCTGCAGTTCCCTTGCCGCTCCCGTCATCGCGACCGGAACCCATGAAGATCGACCAGTGCTGCTCGTGGAAGACGATCTCCCCTGGACCGGATCGGCATTGCACCTCGATCTCAGCCCTCCGCCACAAGTGCCGCAGTTAATGCCTCCTCTAAAGCACACCGACGATGCCAGCCACATCCGCGCATCACCTCCATCGAAACGCGCCATCGATACCGACCCGAACGCGAACAATGGCGATTTTTCCATCCCCACGCCCTTTGACTCGGCGCTGTCGAATAACTTCACAAACTCATGTGCCAAATTCATCAATAGCATGCGCCAAAATCCAGACTTCCAGAACTGCCACCCTTTCTCATTGCTATTACAGGTACTACTTTGTTCCATGTCCTTATGCCCAGACAAGAGTCTAACAGCCTCCAGACATCGAGTAGTTTCTTTGATGCCTCCAAATCCGCACTTCGTATCACTCAAACCCTCGACGCGACCTGCTCAGTCAACGCGACACAATGCAAACCAATCATGGACAGTTTTGCTGCGCAACTTTTGTCATCTTCAGCATGCAAAGCCGACTACGACAGCGACAACCCCATGGTGCTTCAGGCCTATAATGGTTTAATTGCCTATCTACCGTCATATCAAGCGAGTTGTTTGCACGGCAAGGATGGAAACTACTGCTTTGCAAACGCCGTCACCAACACCACGTCGCCCGGGGACGCCTATCCATACTACCTGCCCATTGGACAGGAACTTCCGGGTGGATCACGGCCAACCTGCAATTCATGCTTGAAACAAGCAATGGGTGTATTTGCGTCCTATAGCAACAACGCTACACAACCCCTTTCGAAAACATATGCTTCGGCGGCACAACAAATCTCAATTGGATGTGGCTCGAATTACCTTGATGTCACGGCTGCTCCTATCAAGAGTGCCGCATCCACAACCGGTGCATCACTTACACCGACACTAACTATTATTTTAATGTTTGTTATTTACTTCTTCCAATGATGGAGCTATACCCCCCACATGTACATTTCTTGTATATATTTTGTTTTATATCCAGCCGACCTTAGAAACTAAAGATTTGTTAGCGATGGCGCATGGGTGCTTTTATGTTTATATACCATCAAACATTGCAGGGATGGACAGATGCTACATGATCTTGGAACCCAGAAGACTGGGCTTTTTGTATATGGCCAAGAGCGTGTGTGGGACATTCGTAAACTTGGTCATGCACACATGGACGATGTCGCACGAAGGCTGCTCCTAGTTGGAAAAGTGGCTATATGATTGAACAATGAAAAACTAGTCAGACTATACTTGAAAATAGCTGTAAACAATGTTTGGTGAACAGACGTCCATGCCGTCCGGTAGTGGACCTATCGGAGGACTACACTTGTTTCCACAAAGTATGAAGGGCCATCACATTGGACCCAGGAAGCACAAGGCTCAAGCCACGCAATCTATCCGCTGTGGTCGAGCATTTATCCAGGCTCGCCCCGCCCGCAAATTGCAGACCAGATCGTTGTCATTTTGATCTAGAAGCGGGTTTCGGCAGGCGGAAACCATGGAAAGACCATCCATACTAACGGTTTGGCGACGATGATATGCGGGTCTGCGGGCAGCATACACGTCATGGACGCGTGCGCAATCGTGGATCACGCCCAGCATGAGGCATGGAGTCTTGGTCGTCTGCTATTTCTGTGTCCTGAAACGCGTTGCATGCTCGTCACGTGGACGTTAGCTAGACCCGAGGTGTCGTGATCTGACATAACAGAACCCCTGGATGGTTAGACGTTAGGAAAGCGCTTCACGGCCTTAATATCGCCGTGTGATACTCCGTGCCAACGTCCCAACAGCAATGCGCTTGGTGTACTCTGTCAGCCGTTACGATGAGGCGCATCAAGAGCGACATAAGGCGAGACCCGCAAATTTCCGCCTACTGGTTGTTGTACCAATGCCCACTCATGCCCTATCGATACAGTCCCGCGTAGCGGTGGATCCTGCGACCATCCTGTCATCTCCAACGCGACCGTCCCGACATGGATGATCCGCACCGTCACAGGTGAAGACCTGTGACAGGCCCGTCTTTTCCTTGCTAGTATGCCAAACGCTTCATGACCTCGGACGGCCTGACCACTCATCGGTCGGCTGTGCCCCATGTCCATTTCAAGGCCTGAGACACCAGCTTCGCCGCGATAGTTTGCTATGCGCCCCCCCGCCCCTCCCCATCTTTTCTCTCATTCCTTCATTTCATCACTAGTGACCATTGAAAAAGGGTGATATTAATCGGGCTGGGACCGATCTGCTTGCTTTCAGCCGTTGCGTAGTCATTCTCTTCGTCGCCTCACCACGCTCTCTACCAGATTACACGCTCCCTTCCAACGGGTCTATCCAGACATTTCCATTCATTCCAGTTTTCTTTAGCAACGCTACACACGCTCGTTATCTCGCAACTTCCCTGTTTCTACCATCATGACAGCCAACATCACTACCCAACACACTCTAGCCATCACCCCTTCGTCGCGTGACGATATCGTCAGCGCGTTGCTCAGCGACTATGGTAATTCCTTTGAGCCTGGCGACCCGTCCCCTTCGTTGTATTCGCCTGCGTTAGCGACCAAGGAACTTCCTCCACCTCCGCCACGGTCAGACAGCATTGCGCGCAAACCTCTACCTGCTTCTGAGCGAATGGACGCCAAGTTTCAACTACGAGGTAAGTCAGTCCTTGATATCTGATACAATGGAACCAGCGCGACTGTGGAAACCTACTGCCATGTGCTTTTGTTGCGAACCATAGCACGGGTCCACACTGACCATGCCCTGGTTTCACGTCATCATATACCTCATCATGGCTTTGGCACCTTATTTTCAAACCGCCAGCCACGCCAATCCTGCAAACAACATCTTTTACTTGAACCAAATATACTAATATTCAGCAGATGATCAAGACGCAATCGTGTCCCCAACTGGCTCGGTCGAAGGATCCCCACAACCAAGAAAGCGGATTGTGTCACGCAGCCTGTCTCGTGGTTCTAAACCGGCTTCTCTGAAGCTGACCATCAGCAACGGCTCAACAGCTACGATTCCCTCTCCGCCTGGTGTTTCACTGCCATCTGAAACCATCAAGTCAACGGCGCCTGCAGAAAAAGATCTTCCTCCACCACCTCCCCCCAAATCAGAGCGAAGAGCCAACGAGAGGGAGGATATGGGAAGCAAAGCATCAAAGCAAGCCAGAGAGCTTGCGCGAAATGATTCACTGTTATCACAGGGCAAATCCACTGATGTCACTTCTTCGCCCATTGTAAAACGCAAGGCTGTTCCAGAGTCTGGCACAAAGAGTTTCAAGAGCCTGGCCGAATTAGGAAATGGACCACGAGGAAAAAGACCCGCGCCTGCGGCTCCTACGTCCGCACCAAGGACTGAAAATGTCCAAATTCAAACAAACACTACTAATACAAACGAACCTAAATCCCAAGGGAATATGCGTCAGACACAAGCGCAGCTCCCACCGACACCAGACGACGACAAGGATGAACCTGGGTCTTTGACGCAACCAAAGAAGGTTTTCGGCTTGCCCTCAAATCCCCGTGTCAACTCTCTTGGCTCACCTGTCAACGTGCGTAGTAACTCAGGGTTGAGTGTTTTGAAGGTATATATCTACCTCCCTTTTCCAGCACCAGTACTCGTCAGATAAGGCGCTTCTGTGATATAGCAGAGCTTTTAGGGTACTTGGAGCCCTCCTCCATCATTCAGAGCCTGATCATTAACTTGACCTATACAGGCACAGAGGCCAGCTCCACCTATTCCTACAATGGATATACGCCCAACTACCCCAGAGCCAACACCTTCTCCAACACTGAAGCCCATCATGGCAAAAAGGGATTGCGAGATTTCTCCCGTCTCACCTTTGCCTCCACCAAGCAACCCGAGATCTTCCTCTGTCTACGATGCGTCTCCTATCGAAGCTGAACCCCAGCTACAGTCGCCACCGTCAGCACAGCAGGTCATCTCAGCAACCACGAACCCCGCTCCTCCGTATGCTCCAACACCACCCATCAACGCCAAACCACCTGCTCGCATCGCCACGCTTGAATTCCCGCCACGATCCGATTCACGTCCCATGAGCGCACCCTCGCGTCCCACATCCATCAGCATGGAAGCCTCGAATCTCTCGCCTTTCCCGGGCCCTTTCGTCCCCTCATCGCCCGTCGCACAAGAAATTGGTAGCGGCCCTCAAATCACCATTGAATCTGATGAGCCCGTGGAACCTGCCACGCCTCCCCCCTTTGTGCCCCTGACCCAGCAATCCATCTCTCTGCCTCTCTCGCTCGTCCCGCAAATCACGACCAAGCATCTACACTGCTACACGGGCCACGCGCAAAATATCTGGTCGAACAATTTATTTCAGCCAATGGGATGCATGGTATGTCATGATAGTGGCAAGGAGCGCAAGTGGTCTTGTACGTGGTGCCAGTTGCGGATTTGCAAGGGGTGCAGTGACGAGTTGATGGCGTTGCCGGGAAAGAATCTGGAGATGCTGGTTGAGAAGAAAGGTGTGATGAACAAGGCGCAGAACGGAAGTATGCGTGTTGCGGTGTATGATGAGGAGAAGAAGATATGATATGAGTCAAAGAAAGAAGAGCAGGGCAGGTTCCGTCTCAGTCACGCATAACGGTATGAGAGTTGTGTTCTGGCTAGTACCACATTTACACAACACTGTCTCTTGCCGGAACACAAGGAATTTTCTCTTCTTTTTTTTTAAAAAAATCCGATTGTTGTTTTACTTCATCTTTGATACCACAAGATTGATATTCAATCTCATCATTTTCACTGTTCCGTAGCTAGAAATGCACATTTTCCATATAAAGCCTTTGCATATATTCATCTTCGGCCCTCCCTCTCCTTAATCTCCCTTAACACGCCCACAACTTTTGGCAACACCGTCTCCGCATTCTCACTTAGCCTGACACCCCTTCTCCCCGTCTCGGTATCCTCCACATCTCCGAAAAAAGTTTCCTCGCCCCTCACACCACCCATATTTAGCACGCCAATCGGCAAGCGCATTTCTTTTGCCTTCTTGACTAGTCTCCAGGCAGAGTATGTAGCAAGACTACTTCCGATGACGAGCAATCTACCTGCTGCATCGACTGCCGCTTCAGCCGCGTCCTTGGTAGCCGTAGGTATCGACTCGCCAAACATGATGACAGCAGGCTTGAGCACGCCGGCCTCGCTCTGGGGGTCCCATGCCCCGTCTCTATCTACCTGAACTCGCAGCGTGCTGCCGTTTGGTCGTTTCGGGGGGTTCTTGAGACACACGGGGCAGGCCGGGTAGCGGAAGGTGGTATAGGGTGCGTTGGGTATGTCGACGTCACCGTCGGGGTTTGTCTTGAGGCCTTTTCTGCGGCGCTCGATTGGATTCTCGGTATCCAGGGCGCCCGTCTGCAGCATCTCAGCGAGGAAAGCGGCCCAGGACGGGTTTAGGAGAGCGAGTTGGTTCTGGAATGTACGACGGGAGTACTCGTTGCGGCATGTTATACAGACTAGGTTGCGGAGGTAGCCATGGAGTTCAATGGTGGGTAAATGGGGGTGGGTGGTCGGGTGGAACGAGTCCACATCTACATAGTGTTTGTATTTAGCATGGATGTTTTGATGGGGCTGAAGAAACAAGGATGGTATTCTTTGTAGACTTTACTAGAGTAAAGGAAAAAGGAACACATACTTTGCGTTATCACCCTATCCACCACGCCCAAGCGCCCCAACTCCCCACAAGCTTCATGCGCCGCATTCGCCTTTGCCCGTTCCAGATTCGTCCAGCCGATGAAGCTCCTCGCCCAATATCTTTTCCGCGCCTCGTGGCTCTCGCAAAACTCATTGTAGTAGATGGGCCGATACGTCTTATTGAGCGTATACGTCCCGTTTGCGCCACGGTAATCCGCAAGCCCAGATGCTACTGATAGGCCCGCACCAGTAAGCAATAGCGTCTTGCCTGTGGGATCTGCGCCATTGTGATCCAATGCGTGTAGGCGACGAGAAGACGAGGCTGGACGGGAAGAAGAGAGCGAAGGCGATAGGAATTCTACCAGTGCAGCAATGGCTCCGCTGGGTGTCGTGGCGCTTGCGGGAATGATCCTGGGCGCGGGGAGGGGATCGGTGTACGGAATGCGGAGGAGAGGCGCGCGGAGCATGGCTTAGTCGCCAGCATGTAGGAAGAGGAGGGAGAAGGGATGGTGTTTACCCTAGGTTTTTCTGCCTTGTGCTATCGTCCCATGATCCTCGTCGTGAGGCGATGGCTGGTCCTTTCGCCGCGCCCGGACTGCCAGTCCTCGAATGTGGTTATGTCATGATGCACCTCTAGCGCCGAATCCGTCTTGTGCGCGCGGGTACGGGCGCGTGCTCACGCCCCATCGCGTGCAGGGTGTCGGACGGGTAGAATCGTTGACGCATGCACGGGACGGTTATTTTTAGGTGAGGCTCTGCAAAAGGCGGTGCGTGGGGTCATGCTGGGCTGCTACCCTTTTTCTGTGTGTGTGTGTGTGTGCATGTTTACAAGTCCGTGGTATACGGCTTCAGATAAGAGGCTGTGTATGCGGCGTGGGGCTGTGTGCTTGTGTAACGAAGCCGATACCCGACTTGTTAACAGAGGGAATTGAGGGTGATGCGTCTACAATCCATTAGCAGAGAAGATTGTACTATTGTTTTGTGGATGATTCCAGCTATTTAGTGTCGTTGGATCATGTGCGTCAGCTGAATGAATACCAGTTGTTCTGAAAGGCAGTTGAGTCGAAAGATGAAATCCCTTGAAGCAACGGGTAAACGGAAGAAATAAAGAATAACATTGAAGAAAACTGTGAAAGATACGGAAGAATTACACAAGACCATCTCCTCGTAATGCAGACATGATCTCATATGTTCGCAAACATATATCCAAAGAGAAGAAAGAAGTTGAAAAATACCAGAGAAGTAAAATACCCATATTGCTTTGGGGCTCTGAGCAAGCGAATGTCCTGCTTAAATCCCTATTACCATTGTCCGCTGGTTGGTGCGGACAGATTGAGTGTATAGAACGACTGCTGTACTGACAGTCTAAGTCCAACCTCGAAGATGTATATCTTGAATAGAAGCTACCGCATGGTAGTAATGGGTATCGGTGTTTCCGAGAGGGTATAGGTACAGAAAAGAGATGGCCTTCCAGTGGAGGTAAGGCGGAAGAGTCGTAAGGATCGTGGCAATGAAATACTAAATAAAGAAAAAAAGGTAAGAAGGCTGAAGCCCAAGCAATGACGTCAACCGTCTATTGCTGGTGTGAGAGCTGGTGCGATGAGTATGTCATCGACTGGCTGTGCATTGGTTGTTGCATTGGCGGCTGTAGCGGCTGTTGCAATGGCTGTTGGATCGATTGCTGCATCGACTGCTGCATAGACTGATGCATAGATTGTTGCACAGACTGCTGCATGTGATGTGGGTGCTGTTGCATCGGGTGCAGCATAGACTGGATGCTCGGGACACGCTGCTGTTGCTGTTGTGGGTAGCTAGGGTACGCAGAGTAATGGGACTCGGGGATTGACGACATGTGAGACATGTCAACATGTTGATCCTCATTTTCTTCTTCGAGGTCAGAAATGCCTATTCCGCTGTCTTCATAGTCGTGGTAGGTACCATTCTCGAGCTTCTTCTGCGCCGACCTCGAAGCCTGCGTGAGATTCTTGAGTCCCTTCTCCATGCACTCGAGTTTGGTCAGTACAGTGTACGATAAAGCATCATTTTGACAGCGAGTGCTCACCTTTTGCTCAACTAGCTGCCATTTTTCTCCAACACGGGCAGCAAGCAAGCTCCACATCTCCTGTCGCATTTCCATGTAGGCCTGTGCCAGTACTTCGAGCTTGACACCATCCCACTGCTCCGCATTTTGCCTCTCCATTAATCGCTCGTGGCGCTTACGGCAGGCATTTGGAGTCTTGGATGGAAAATGCTTTGGTCCGATCTGGTTCCAGTTGAGGCCTTGGGCTCTAGCGCGGATGAGCGTTTCATCGTCCTTGGTAGACCAGGAGGAGCTCCGAGTTCCGCCTGCGGCCGATGCAGTCGACACGGAATGGCGATGCGCCGGACCCTTTTCAATCTTAGGCATGTCGACCAATGGGATGGAGAGACAAGAAAGAGAAGAGAGAGATGACAGTCAAGGAGATATGGAATGACGTGATGACCAAGTAGGAGAAGAAGAAGAAGAAGAAGAAGAAGAAGATGATGATGATGATGATGAGAGTAAGAGAAGCGACCGAGTAGTGGACTATGATTAGAGTAGACCAGGCCTTTGGAGAAGGAGAGTGTGGCAAAGGGAAAACGAAAGTTAGGAGATATCCTCACGACTGGAAACGAGAGAAGTGTTGTTCGTACCTTTTGCAACTGTGTTGTCTGAGGTTGAATCAAGGGGTATGGCTAACATCTTTATACAATAAGCTACATGCAGAGCCTCATCCACAACAAAGACCAGTAGGCCATTCGGAGAATTGTTTTGAAACAGGGAGATGTTTCTGTAATCGCCGCATCGATCTCCTACACACCGAGAATGGTACGTGTGCTAGATGGAGAGGAGGCTGTTCACTGGGTCACGACTGCAAGCGCCATGAAAGAGGGCCAGGGGTGGTCAAAATGAGGCCTGTGAGTGGTCGCCGCACAAAACGTGAGCGGTTCGTCCCCACGAGCAAGGAAGAGTGCCTGCAACGGAAGCGCCTGTTTGAGAATGCTTGGTGTGCAAGCAGATGCGGCTGTATCTAAGAATAAGTCGAGTACCGAATGGAGGGGTAGCGGTAGAGGGGGGAAGCGATTAGGGGCGGCTAATCTGGCGCTGATTCGGCCAGGCTCCAAGGCCCAAATAAAGACCTTGGCTAGCGATGAATGGACCAAGAGCGCCTCCTCTGGCCGCATATCTGTAGGACGCTGAAGTCATCAATACTTTGTAGGGCTGAGCTCGGGGACCTGCAGAAGTGTGCATGTTTGCAGGATGCAAGCAAAAGCAACAGGAGCAACGTGGACTCGAATGGAATGCCAGATCAACAACCCGTCACAGTAGAGAGCCCGACGAGGCTGCGAGAATAGCAGTCGGATACACACCGGCCGAGCCAGTTTGCCTTGGGATCCACCAGCAGTGGCCATGCGCGAGGCGCTCACAGTGACAATAGGCGCGGCCACAGAATGGGTGAGTGTTGGTGTTTCATCGACCAACATGGCAGCGGGAACAACCGAGTGCCCCGGCAAGCGCCCGCGAACTGCTGCCGGCCCGTTTCTGTGCCTCTGCTGTGCCAGACAGTGGAGACTCGTCTTGCCGTGATAGCCTTGGGAAAATCCATCCTCTGCAGTCGAATAGGCACCCACGGCTGCCGCGCACACTATGTCAACATCCACGCCGTGCCCGCGCGTCTCTATTCTAAGCATACGGAGATGCAAAGCATAGCCGACAAGCACATGGCAGCGCTGTACCAGTATGGCATTGTTGTGCCTGTGCCTGGCACCGGATTCCCACATCCGTCCGTCACACAAGACAACCGTTCGCCTGAAGGCCTGATGCCGCAGCATGGTCATCTCCCCGCATAGCCACGTTCCCTTTGTCCCTCAGCCCCCGCCTCGGCATCCGAATTCACATAATCGATAAACAGCATGCACCAAGCCCCTCTACTCCCACACGGTCGTCAATCTTGTCAAACACCCTTTGTATTGTGGAACGAGCGCTCTGCAGCGATTTGCTTGGAGTGAACCAAGTATGGCGTCGAGTACCAGTCCCATCCCATTGCCCGATTTTTCGTCCACGAGATGCGATTTCTGATCTATCCAATTCGAGTCGCAGGCCACGGTCTCTTCTTCTCTGATATGAACCGGCCGCTTTTTGCGCTCATAGACTGCCTTGTGTCACACTGCGCACTCACTTTGTGGCGGCGGCGGCATAGTACGAACAATGCAGCCAAAACCCAATAGTAAACCGCTTGGATTGGTTGCTCTTCATCTTGCCCTGATCATCCACTGCCCTTCCAGTCACTGCACCAGATAAACGTCCCGCATCGCCACTGCGTCCCTACCTCCTTTTGTCCCGACGGTCCAATCGGTCTTGGACAAATCCAGAACTGGCGCCCGCAGTTGACTCCTGGCTTTTTCGTCGTAAGGGAAATGCAGGGTTCGCCATGCTCACACCGGGGGGCTACTTTCTTCGAGAAAAGTTTCGTCCAGCCTTCCTTGGACGCTTCTTGAGACGCGCGGGGATCAGGATCAAAAGGCTCGGTAGCGGTAGACTGTGGAGAAGGAGGGGGCATGTCAGTGGTAGTCTGACTTGGAAAATCGGTTGTCGTAAAGGACGACTCGTTGGACGGTTTGGGGTCTGTGGATTTGCTAGATGTCTGAAAGAAACCTTTCAGCGATTGCTGTCCCTTGTTTCCTTTGGTCGTAGCAGCTAGGGCACCAGATTTACCACGCTTAACAGGTTTTCCGGGAGACGCAGAGGCGGATGCCCGTCGTTTTTCAGCAGGCTTTAGAGGACTTCGGGATGACGGAGGCTGGCCGTCCGTATTCCTATGCATGTCTACCTTGGAGGCCTCAATCGCCAGAGCCAAATCTCTATCCATCTCTTCCTCCCCTGTGCTTGTAGTACTCGCGACCCCATTCTTTGCTGCGAGAACTGGCTCAGCGACCGTAGGCATAGGCGCTGGAGCAGGCTTTGGTGCTGGTTTCTTACTGAACATGTCTCGAATACTCCTTCTCTTGGTAAACTCTTCAAGAAGCTTCCCACTGAGAGTCGGAACGTCCTTGACTGTGTCGTAATCGCGTTGCCGTACGCCGTCTTTGAACATACCTGCTGGGTTCATCAGATCTAGTATATGCACCTCATTTTCTACAATTTCCGTCCCCAGTTTCTGCGACACTAGTACTTTGTCTTTTAGAACCGCGTATACCGGGCAGTGATCGGAACCCATCAGCCCTTCTTGAATATTCGCATCCTGGAACCAGTCTTTGATCGTGATACTGCACAGAATGAAGTCGATCCGTGACCCAAAGTTACTCGGTCTAGCGTTGATTTTTTGTTCCCAGTGTGTGAACATGCCTTCCCGATCAGGATGAAACTCGCGACACAGATCGTAGAGCACTGGTTCTTCCCGTCCCTCATCTCGCTGGCCCGGAACCTTTCCGTGGAGCAGGAGCTGGTTGAATATACGCCGGTTCGGTAAGTTTAGGTATTCCTCTTGTGTCATACCCGCTGCCAGAATGTGCTCCTCTGCTTTTGCAGTATCAATCAAGTCCCTTGAAACGTTCAAGTCTCCTGTGAGAATGACGTTCTTCCCCATTCTCGTCAGATTCCTTATCCGTGTCTCCAGGGCAGTGAGAAAGGCGATGCGGAACCCGTTCCGTAGGCCATTGCTATTGGCCGGGCTGTAGACGCCAAAAAGGACAAAGGCCGGAAACTCGAGAACCAGGCAGCGCCCCTCCAAGTCTAGGCTTTCGGCATCGATGTCGGGAGGTAGGTTTTCAAGCTGCTCGGGAGTAAGGTAGCCACCGATGCTGGCGGAGTCAGGGAGCTCGCGATAGGGCGTTGTTGAATTGGGAGCACAAAGAGTGCCGAGTACGCCTTCCTCCACACGGATAGGGGCACACACAGCTTGTCGTGTGTACACACCGACACCAGAATATCCTATGGTGTGTTAGCACTGGAGGACAAGGTCAAATTGTGAGGGACCATGCAGGTTGGCGTACCCTTCTTATGTTTGGGCAGGCTGAAGTAACAGTCCCAGCCCGGTACAAGGACCATGTCGTCCGTCAGATCCTTTCGCTGAATCTTCAGCTCCTGCATGATGACAATGTCGGTCTCCAAGATGTCGAACATGGCGTTGAACGTGCGATTTGTGCTCCATGGCTTGTACCCAAACGGATTACGGATGCCGTTGACATTCCAAGTCGTGATGCGAACCATGATGTATAGAAGAACTGTTACGGAGGGTCACAGCAAGCATGCATAAAGACAAACACCTTCTTCATCCTCCTCCTTCTCTTATCAAGGCTTAAGCAATAACGAGCCTTTTGCGCGCAGGAAGGTAAGGACGCGCCAACACGACCGATGCACGACGTCACATTACCTGGTGGCCGGCAATCTCCGTATCAGCCCATCCGAGTTGCGCGCGCCAAGCCCTGTTTCGTCAATTCCGAGCTGGCTCCTCTGTCACAACCTCACTGCCCACGTCCACGCCCACACCAATTGCGACCACACCCCATCTCCACTCCACACCAAACCGCCGAGAGCTGATCCCTCGCCATGTTCGCCGCTCGATCTTTCGCCCGCGCCGCCCCGCGCCAGGCCCTTGCCCGCGCTCCTGCCCGCGCCGGCCGCCGCAACTACAGCTCCGAGAGCCCCAAGCAATTTGCCGGTGCCGAGGACAACGAGTTCAACCGTGAGCGTGCTCACATCGAACAGCACGCCGGCGAGTCTGGCGAGTTCTGGCGCAAGCTGTCGCTCTAGTAAGTTGCCTGGTTACTTTTCGACAAGGACGAGGGGAAGTGGGACACGGGATGAAAACGAGGAGGGACAAGGTCATTATGACTGCGGTGGGCAAGGAATGTTGGACTGCACCAGGCATTGGAGCTGCAATGGGTTCAATTGTGGCAACACCAAAGAGCTTGGAAAGATGCAAAGCTGATTCGGTTTCCAAAAACAATTACTAACTCTGTCTACAGTGTTGCTGTCCCCTGCATCATCGTTGCCAGTGTCAACGCCAAGGTGAGGTGGGACGCTCACTGGGAGCACGTCGCTCACGAGGAGCACGAGAACCCCCGCTCCGAGAGACCTGAGTACCCCTACCAGAACATCCGCACCAAGAACTTCTTCTGGGGAGATGGTGACAAGGTATGCTTTGAATCTACATATCCGCTCTGAGCCTTTGCCTGACCCCACACAACAGACCCTCTTCTGGAACGACAAGGTCAACTACCACAAGAAGGACGAGTAAGCGATTGCACGTCATGCTTCACAATATTGATATCATATACCATTCTCAAGCCAATCCCATCCACCTAGAGCAATTGCCCGGCTGAATGTGTACATAGTACGACGAGAACACAGGCTGAGAGTAGACCAGCAATACATTTTCCTTTGTGTCTGCAACTTGACTTGTGACACGCCCGATACTCGTATGATATTGTCATGTGCTCTCTCAATCTTCCAGCGCTGCCAGGCCCTCCTCCCAAACACTGTTGTGCATCATTGCCAATTCCTCTGCCACCCTTTCGTCTCCCCTTAATTTTGCGATGATCGCCTTTTTCATTAGTTGCTCGCATTCTCCGTCCAAATACCCCGCTTTCTTGAAGCAGTCCCGTGAACGCTCAATGTACAATTCCGCTTTTGCAATGTTGGCAGCAGAAGAGCGATTGAACGGTGAGGAAGAGGTCCTGGGCGTTGCCGGTGTTTGAGGCCGGTTCACAGACACAGTAGTACTAGCAGATGGAGAAGGATTGGGGTTAGCAAGGCCCATGTAGGCGTCCGATAAGTCCGAGTACAAAGTTCCAATCAGCATATTGTCACCACCTTCTAGGGCCTGTTGGTTTCCGTACGTCAGCATGACCAGTAGTTTCTTTGTTTTGTACCCAAGCTAGGGATCGTGATACGTACCTGAGGAAGCACACCTTCTATCAGTCTCTTTGCCTGCCAACACTCGCCTAATGAGTTCAAGATTGCACCCAGACATCCGACTGAGTACCAGAGTCTGAAGCCGAGACGCGCTCGAAAGCTCACACTGGCTGCCCTGAGTGCGACGCTGAAGCCTCGCTCTGGTTTGCCTACTTTGATCCATAAATTAGCCTGCATGAGCAGCACCGAAATGCGCTGTTGTATGTCGGCATTATCTTCTTTGAGCGATTGAGCAAGAGATGAAATGCACTGGTAGGCAAGGGGGAATTGAGCTGTCGAGACGAGATAGTCGATGTATGCATCATGCTGCACAAACGAAAGTTCAGGGTCAAGAGGAGGGGTAGAGGGAGAATTGGTCGGTTTGAGCGTTTGAAGGAGCTGTCTAGCTGTTGGCCAGTCGGACCTGTGGGGTCCTGCATTAGCGTTGATAACGTGGATGAATGTTTTGGACTAGTACCTTCGAATAGCTTTCCTCAGCTTGATGAGCCCAATACAAAGAACGAGAAACTGGTTAAACTTGAGTGATTTGTGTACTGAAGGATCAATAGCTTCAAGTGTTGATATTGCTTCGTCGTAACGCCCGCTTTGACTGATGACAAACGCCTTGCGTCCAATGGCACGGAGACGTTCTTCAATAGGGCATGAGGGGGAGTAGCAATCAAGCAGAAGCTCGCAGTGTACGTTGGAAAGGTGTGGTTGACCGAGTCGGTGGTAAAGTGCTGCTGTAAGAAGCATTTGACTGCCGTAGCTGTTGATGTTCTCTTTGATGTTAAGATGTGAGGATTGGTAAATGTGCTCAAGTGCTCGTGGAATAGAGTCTCCCTTATACAGTGTTAGTTGTGTTTCGATATTTCAGAATGATAGCGACGTACTGTTGCGAGGGATAGCTTTGCTTCGCTAAGCAGGCTTGCACTCAGCAAATTGTACATTTTGGCTTCCTTTGCCTTCGCTTTCAGGAATGCTAACGCATCTCGCTCGCTTCCTAGCATACTCATGTAGCCAGCACCCCTCATCTGCTTTGGATATGCTTTCGCCATGTGGTTCAACCAACTGAGGCTGAAGCTCAAGCAGGTCATGTCTTGGTTTTCGCGGGCTGTTGCAATCGTCTCATTGATAGCAGCAATGGCCTCTCCGAAACAGCCAAAATCTGCCTGCAGGATGGCCATGTGCAGCAAAGCGTATTGGTAGTGTATTTTCTCACGCGTTTGAATAGCATAGTCGTAGTACCGGTGCAGGTTATCAAAAGCGGATGTGTAATCGCCGGCTTTCCAGGCATCGAAGAAGTGCACCAGATGCGCTTGACGGTGCACTTGACCTGATGAGCTCACCATGCTCCGTAGACGGCTCTTCATCTCATCTGGAACGCGATCTCCAAACTTTTGTAGTCGATCAAGTTGAAAGTCAAGTATCCGATCCAGGTCATCCAAGCTTGTATCTAGGCCCTGCTCTTCCTGCCCTTCGAGATGTCCGTAGGCAATTTCGTACAGGTCATCACCAGCTCTTAATCCCATCTCAGAAACAACCACATCAACACCACTTGAAGCTAGGCCTGCGAGTCGCTTGGTCCATTGCGCTGTTGGAGCTCTGTACTTGATAAATGATGACCAGAGCTTCATCGAGTCGTCAAACTGGAGCCTCGTGAACTCTAGATGTGCTCTGCGAACGAATGCGCCAAGGGGGGATGTTTTGGACAGGTAAATGCGATCTGGTACATCGTCTTCCTGGCTTAATGGCGGCGGCGCAGTGACGATCTCCAGAATACTATCAAATAGTGCATGCAGCGCATCGAAAGAGTTTATCTCCCACATTTGCTTGAGGAATAGGTCAAGGAGAGTCCGGCCCGGCATATTTGATGCATGTTCCTGTAATACATCTTCGAATGCATCGATTGAGAACGATGCATCTTGCTGATTGGAGGTAGTAGAGGGTTGTGGCCGTGCGCTAGATCGAGTTGAAGGCAGACTGTCTGACAAGATGAAGGAGAGTATAGGAATCGTCGCAGAGGACGGGAGAGGAGCGGTACAGTAGAGACGAGTCAGAACAAGAAGACTGATCTTTTGCGCTGTGAGGTAGCGGGGTGTAGTCATCCTTGTCGGTTTTAGGCTCGTTGTAGGTGGCTGCAACAAAAACAACCCGGGGAGTGGTGCGTTCCTTGGACTATCGCGCCCAGAATACTTGTTAAGATGCCTGACTTTGCAACAACTGCATCTCACGCTGGCGAATTGGCTAGTAGTTTATCTGTTGACTGTGTGATTCTCAAGTTGAGGTCATTTGACGCCGTTGGTGTTGAGGAACAGCAAACCGAGGCGCGCAGCGCGTGTCTGTCGCGAAGTCATGGGTTTGGAATTAGCAGCACTTCGCAGCTCAAAGAACAACCACAACAACCGAACTTAGAAGAACGAGGGCACCTGACATGGTCGGAACTGAATGAGAACATGTGTTGTTCACTTTGACAAACTTGGTGTTATACATATCTATCTAATTGTCTGACGCGAACCTTGACTAAACCCAGAGTCTTTCCTACTGGCACTCTTCAGATCACCTTCACTCCGCTGCAATCTCGGGACCGGAGCGCTCTTCAAAAACTCGTCCTCGCTTGTCGCATTAGTCGCCCAGATCTTGCTAATGCTGAGATCGTATGGTCCTGATATCCGATCTATCAGAGATATGCCCACTGTCCGTACCTTCTGCGTCAACATCTCTCTCTGGGGCTCTACGACCTGCCCGTGGTTTGTGCGTACAAACTCGCTCCACTTGATCAAGATTGTCTCCCATTCGCCAGGGGTCTTGGAGTGGAGTAAGTGCTGGTGGATGTCGGTGGGAACAATCGATTCTGTTTGGACATTTACAAAGTATTTACGCCCATCCGATTTGAACTGGATGGCGAGGAAGCCATACATGCTCACATCCCACAGCGACTTGCCGAAGATGGTCGCACCCCGGTCAAGTGTCCTCCACCCAGCATATCCGGTCCTCTGAATGTGCGGCTGGTTGGGTGGCAGCTGTGTGGATATGGAACCGTGAAAGCGGGCGTGTGGTGGTTCGTTCTGGGTAGGGGGATGGTAGTCTAGATTTGCGGTAGAGAAGCCGCCAATGTCTTTATCGCTCATACGCTTGCATAGCTCGAGATCTTGGGGCTGATTGAAGAGAATCAAAGGAAACGGCTTCTGAGGCGATTTGAGGCCCTCGAGCTTGAGCGCTGCAAAGGTTAGTGGCGGCCGCACGCAGCGTGCAGTTTGTGGCACTCACCATAGTTGGACAGTCGTTTGAACTCGTCCAGACTGCGCTTCAAGAAACCAGGTGCAAGACAAGCTGAAGTCGGCCGCATATTGATGTGGGAGGGGGTGCAATGTCTCGGAGGCGCAATGGCTGCTCTCGACTTTGGTTCACGCTCACACGACGCAATGCACCTATGACGCCGCGGTGGTTTCGCTGGCCGCTAGCCCGCATTGGGCTTACATTCCAAAAATCTGGGGACTTTCCATGTACCAACGCATCCGCCACACTCATCCTCGACGACTTTCGTACGGCAGAGATTTGGTCAAGGAACCGCCAATCCGCCCAGAATTGATTACACTTGACCTATTGCGCGCCTCTCACGATACCGACAACCACACCCCCGCAGCCCGCCACCAACTTTTCGTCTCTCAATGGCACTGCAAGAAAGCGTCAGATCTCGAGGTATTCGAGACAGCGCCGGCCAGCCACTGCCACCTACATCGCGAGAACTTGGAGAAGTAATTCCACCCAAACGATCAGATGGCGCATTGGTAGCAAAGGAAGACCCAAAGTCTGGAAAGTCATGGGCGCATTTCGTCGCCGGAGGGTACGAGGCAAAGTCTTTTCTACAGCAACACAGCCAGCTAACATGTGCACAGGCTTGGTGGTATGGCCTCGGCGACACTGACTGCTCCGCTTGACGTCCTCAAGACTCGCCTTCAATCTACATTTTATCAACAGCACCTTGCCGCTATGCGCGCCGCCCGAGGATTGCCGCCTATAGAATCCATGTCCTTCGCCCGAAGCTCGCTACTACACATCCGAGAGACAGGAGAAATCCTGTGGCAAGTCCCGAAGGCAGAAGGATGGCGGGCGCTGTTTAAAGGGCTGGGACCAAATCTCATCGGCGTAGTTCCTGCTCGTGCCATCAACTTTTTTGCATACGGAAACGGCAAACGGCTGATCAGCACGCACTTTAACAACGGACAAGAGGCCGCATGGGTACACCTCTGCAGTGCCGCTACTGCTGGTATTGTGACCGGAACCGCAACGAACCCCATCTGGTTGGTCAAGACGCGGTTGCAACTGGACAAGAACACACACGCAGACGGTCGAGGCCGACAGTACAAGAATGCTTTCGACTGCACGATGCAAACCATACGGAAAGAAGGTGCGCGTGGGCTATATCGCGGATTGACGGCCAGCTACCTTGGAGTAACAGAGAGCACGCTTCAATGGATGCTGTACGAGCAGATGAAGCTGTCACTGGCACGGAGAGAAGAGCGTGTTCTCGCTAGCGGTAGACCACCGACGGTGTGGGACCAGACTGTTGCATGGACAGGAAAGCTGACTGCCGCTGGTTCCGCGAAGTTCGTGGCTGCACTAATCACATACCCTCACGAAGTCATTCGCACAAGGTTACGGCAAGCACCCATGGAGGACGGTCGTCAAAAGTACACTGGGCTCATCCAGTGCTTCCGACTGGTCTGGAAAGAAGAAGGCATGGCAGCGCTCTATGGTGGTCTCGTCCCTCATATGTTCCGCGTGGTTCCCAGCGCTGCCATCATGTTTGGGACATACGAAGGTATCCTGAAACTCCTTGGAGAGAGCAGTAACATGTAACCACCTATATTTGTGGTCCATGTGCGGACATGTACAACATTCACCTGCATAGAACGGCGTTTTGGAAAAGAGGATATCTGATTAGCATTTTTGGGCGTCCTCATATCACCACTCAGCTCTAGTTGAGCTTGTACTTGTATAATGCGGATTAGGAGATGAAATATGACATTATGACATGTATTGCAGTGAGATTTTTCCAATCTCTGACAAAAGTTTTTTATCTCACTACCAATGAATGTATTTTGTTAAGTAGATTGGTAAATCCTTGATGAGATTTAACCTCTTGTTCTGAACGAAGACATGGCCTTGGTGTTCACAGCAAAGATATGCTGAGTTTCAATGTCAGCCCTACAATTCTCGGAGGTCCGACAAACTTAGCGCGACTTTCCCGCCCAGAACATCGACTTTTGACATCGCCAGCGGCCGCCGCCCTCACTACGAGAACGATCCCCCCACAAGCACGCAACACACACGCGGGGTGCCATCACAAAGCGGCCCATCATGTCAACACAAATACCTTTCCGCACAGCCCGAATACCAGCACTGCAGCGGCAATGCCTCTTCCTACGCCAGCAATACCAAAACCGAGCACACAACCTTTCCCTAGGCCAAACCGCCATACCAGCGACACGCGCATTCTCCAGCACTCCACCGCGCCCGTCAAAACGCAAAACACTTGGTCAGGATAAAGCTCAGGCGAGGGCGGCGGCAGAGGCACAGGTCGCGCCATCGCCAAAGGTCAACTTTGAGCGGGCGCAGTCTAGTGTGGATGCTATGAGCGAGGACATTGGATTGCTACAAAATACCATTGTCAGAGCGCCGTATAGCAAGCTGAAAGACATTGGATTTGGGGGGCTGACGAGTTATTACTGGGGTCTGGTGAAGAGCAAGGGAACGGCACTATATTCGTAAGTGATTTCTACAATTGAGGAAGGTGAAGAGAAGATGTTGGTCTACGAGAGGGGGAGGTATGAAAAAACAGACCAAGACCAGAAACCATTGAGAAGATAGGGTATGAGCTGGAAGGACAATTTGGTCTAACAATTGGCTTATTGCGGACCCTGCTAACGATGGCATCAAAATCCAGACGATACTACTACCGCGCATGCATCCAAAAAACCGGCTGGACCAAATTCCTTCCCGTCGATATGTTCAACAACAGAGAATACATCAACCTGGCGCAAAAGAATTATGAACAAATCTTCCAGAACTTTGCCAAGTACGTTCCCCCCCCCCGCACGTCACAGTTTTGATATACCAGAAACATGCCACTAACGCAAAATCTTTCGAAACAAACAGAGGCAACATTTCACCCATAAAGCAAGTCTGTCTCCCCCCCTTGGCCAAGAAACTCGAGTCCCGCATTGTAGCCCGGGGTCCCGTCCAACTGCAATGGCGGCTGCATGGCCCTTTTAAATCCAGCCGTGTCGTCTCACACCGCGCCGCGCCGCTCGGTGAAAGCATGCCCGACACAGCTTACAGACAAGTCGTTGTACGTCTGGTATCGGAGCAATCGCTTCGCACGGTTCCGGTTTCATCTGCATCAACCACCCGCCGCTCTACCCCCCGCCTACCCTGGATCCCGGACACTGCGCGCCAGCAAGCCGAGAAGCAGCGCCAGCGGCAACAGAAGCTAGAAGCCGAGGCGGGCAACGAGGCTGTCGACGTGGTGGAAGAGGAAAAGGTAGTGCCCAAGACGGTCGTGGATTACCTTGTGCTGCAGAAGCGAGTGATTCGCGGCAAGGAAGAGGACTGGAAGGTGTGGGGGTTCGCAGAGGAGAGCACCCCCAGCGTCATTGAGCGCGACCAGGAGTATTGGCGTAAGATGCTCGATGTGCAGGCAGGTAGCGCGTAAAAGAAACAAACGGTAGGTTTTCTTTGGATGGGGTGCATGAACAAGAGAAGGATTTACAAGAAAACTCCCACCTGTAACCATTATTGTATATATCCATTGAGATGCAAAGGATAAACCCATGTGTTTTGACCCCCCTTCTCTTTCTTTCTCGCGTATGAGGTCATTGTGCACAAAAAGTCTGCATTCATATCATTTTTTTTGTTGGACATGCAAATTCAGGAATAAATGGCACATTTTGGATCAGACATGGCACAAAGAGAGAGAAAAAGAAGAGGGAAGAGAAAACCATTTCATTTGTGAGCTCTGCTCGCTAGTAGCGGTCATATCGAATGAAGAAACAAACAGGCCACGTTGAAACGCAATTATTCAGCGCATAATAGCATTCTGCTAGTGCGCGAAGCCTTGTACTGGATCTCGAACCCCACCCCTCTTGACTTCGCATTGATGGCCGGAGACTGTTTGAACGAGAAGCTTCGAGAAGGAAGCTGTACGGCTTGTGGGCGCACTACCGCAGACCACAAGTCGAGGGGCCGAGTCTGAGAGAAAGTGCGTGCGCGCAAGGTAGGGCAGTCACAGAAAGGAGAGACGATTAGAAACCGTGGACCTGATTATAAGGTCAGTTATTTTCTGCTTTTCACAACTCTGCGAGAGAGGGACCCTGAACATTGCGACTTTTTGGGCGAAATTTCTGGGGCGCGCATCGTGACTCACCTTGATAGTTTTGGCATCAAGACCAAGGCCTTCCTTCTTGTCGGTCAAGAAGTCCTGGACATCCTTTCGCTGATCGCCCTGCAGCTGGACGACTTCGCCCATCTCGGCATCGCTCACAATGGTTCCATTGCAGGCAAACTTCTTCTTGATCACTTTGAGGATCTTCTTCTGATCGAATTTCTTGGGCAGGCCTTGCACCGTCGTCAAGGTTTTGCGGCCATTGCGCTCTTACAGGTCTTGTCAGCTGAAAGGAAATAAAGGGGGAAAAAAGCAAAAATAGAGGCAAAGCATGCTAGGCAGGTTGCATTGCTGTGCAGGAGCGGTGAAGAGAGAGAGACAGAGAGGGAGGCACGTACGTTGGATTCGTATATGAATGTAGTCCTGCTGAGTCTGTTTGACCTGGCCGGTATCTTCATCCGCTTCCGCGAACGGGTCTGCACCGTCAAGTCAGCAGCTGTGTGTCGGGGCATGCAGCGCGGGCTGGGCTGGGGCTGGCAGGCGACATCTTACCGAAGGTCTTGAGGTTCTCGATGGACATACGACTGTCGGTGGGCGCGCGCGTGTAGGTGGGGGGTTTGTGTGGGGGTATGGATGCGTGGGACGTAGCCTTGGGATAGTGCAGACTGGATGTGGTGACAAAGGAGGCTTGGGGGGAGTTTGTGGTGTTGCAGGAGAGTGTTTGCTGCAGCCGAAGGGTCAGAAGGGTCGAGTGAGCAGGCTGGGCAAGAGAGGTGGGGATGCGGGAAGGGGAAAGCGAGCCCCGCTATGGTCTGTGCGCGGTGAAGGCAGCGCAGGGTGGTGTTTACGCAAACGAACGGATGCACGCGCGCGCGCAGACGAGGGTCTATGTACGTATCTATGTACGTATGTGTAAGTGATACGGAACGACACGGCAACACATGAACCGGACATGGGAGGAGGCCATTGCGAGCTAGCCGACATGTTTTTGGTCGCCTGCTCGCGGCCAAGATTGCATTCTACAGTTTACATGGTCCAGCTGTGGTACCTTGGCACCGGCTACGGACAATCTACCCTCGTACATGGTGTCATCTACGACGGAGGCACGGCAGCAAAAGCCTCGGTGCCGGATCCCTGGCCAGCACGAACGGGCGGCGGTGGGAGGAACATGGACGAGTAGGTCTGTGGCACAGCATCGTCAGTATCAATGTCAAACGAGCCAGAGGCAGGCCAGCTGGTGCCGTCTTACCACAAGGAGCGACATGACTGCGAGAGAGTTAGCATTGGGGGTTGCTGATCATGTCCAACACGGGAGTGGGAGGGTGCATACGAGACATGCCAACCTGGAAGTAAGCAGGCGTAGTCGACGTCTTCTTCTGTTCGGCCGTCTCAGCTAGCCATGCCTGGATGGCAAAGACTACAGAAACCCTTGCCACTGCGTCAGTCACGCAACGTCGCACAGGACGGCAGACGACTCACCAGCCGATCATCCTATGCAGCGCCGTTCCGTGTCAGTCAAAGGGCCCAATGGACAGGCGCACAGCAGACCAAAGTCATCATCGGGGCGTTGCGTACTTGTTGCGCGTGAAGATCTAGGTGCGAGACTATATCAGCCGTGCAGCATGGTGGCGGCTAGGGGCAATGTCGACTTACAGCAGCCATGGGCAGCGTGCTCGAGAGGGTGCCTGGAGCGTCGCCATCAGTAAAGCACTGCGTGTGCGGCCAGGGGGTGGCCGGGAGGCTGCTCACTCGACATGTCGCCTTCATCTTTGCTCTTCTCGGGCTCGGCGTAGGGGACAACTGGAGGAGACAGACGTCAGTTCGGACAGCCGGCACGTGACCCGAGGGCACTGTTGAGACCCCTTAGGACGGGGGGCGGCGGCGGCAGCATGGGCAGCCAGCCAGCAGTTAGTCACGTACTGAGGTCGGCGCGGCGCATATCTTTTTTCGAGGCCATTGTGTCGTTTGGTTTGAGGGGGCGGGCCCGGCGGTGTGGGCGGTTGGCCGATTTATCTACCGTGGTGGAGACGGGTTGCAGAGGACGATGCAAGACAGACGCGAGAGAGAGTCGTGGGCTGAAGGGGCGCCAGGCTCGGCGTGGCAGCGAGCGACGGCCGGGATTGCCTGGCCTGATAGCATTTGGGCCGGGGTGGACCGTGTGCATGCTTGCACTTGCTTGCTTCTCACGAACTAACTAACACACTAACACCGGATCATCGTCTCCGCTGCTGCTGGCACACGGCTGCTACGTCCCTCCAGCCTCGACTCGACCCGACTCTCCTCTTCTCTCCTCCAGCCCTCCGCTCCCTCGCCATCTCCGCCTCCGCCTCCACTTCCACCCACCGCCATCCGCCCTGCCTGGTGTGCCATCGTGTGCCGCGAGCACATGTCCTCGCCGCCCGGCTGTCTCCGTCTGGCTCCTTCTCCCAGCCCTCTCGGTCCTCTTCGCCCCAGCGACCTCCCTGTATCCCCATCTGTATGCGCCTGATTCAACAATGAAGTCGCCCCCTGTGCGATGACTTCTCGACCTGGCCCGGGGATTCACGAATCTCTTCAGAATCGTGGTAGCGGCCTGCCTCCTCGGTCCCAGGTGCAGCGCCGGCCGACCAAGCCCATCCCAACGCTTGTTCAGCACGACTGCATCGATCCAGCCCTTGAAGACGACCGCCTGCCCACACACAATGCTGCCGCCGACCAGACGCGCCCTCTGCCTCGAGGACGCCCGCCTCTCTTCTACACGGCCATCCCCAACTACGCCCTCGACTTGCCCATCCACTCCTTCCCGTATCAGCCAACCGCCAACCTGCCCCTACCCCCACGCCCCGGCTCAGTACATCTAAGAGACGCCTCGCAGCAGCGTCGCATATGGCCCGGCGGCTCCGGAGTCAAAGATGCCCCCAAGCCTGGTGCCTCGGAAGCCGTCGTGCCCCCCGTTCATTTTCCGGGTGGCAAGGCTGCGGATGTGTTTCCGTGGACTGGTAACAATGCCGAGGACAACCTATCCGAGGCGCTTGTCAAGGCAGGCGTCAGTAACAAGCCGCAGATTATGAACGAGTCCAACACCGCTCGGCCCTCGCTCATCAATAACCTCAAGAACAAGTCTGGCCTCAGCACACTGTCGACGCTGTTCGTAGCCGTCTTGGAGAAGAGGCAGCAGACTGGTCGCCTACAGGCACCCAACACCTTCAAGCCCCCACCGCGACTGACTCTGAGGGACTCGACGCGTGAGCAGTGGTTGCATGACTTGGCAAATCCTACCACCGGTCTCCGCCGCCTCAGCCGCACCATCCCCCACGGACTCACTGGCAAGGTCCTGCTGGAACAATGTCTCAACAAGAACATACCTCTTCCACGAGCCTTGTGGTTGGCCAAGTGTGTAGGCATCAACGAGCTGCGCGCTCACAAGAGAAAGGGTCAGGCTGGCACAGTAACGTGGGGAAGAGGCTGGACCAGTTCCGTCGAGCAATTTGTGGACAGTGTTATTGGCGGCATCGGGCAAGGCGATTGGAAACCCCGAATCACCTACGCCCTTCAGTTGGCTACTCACCTATACAAAGAACACCTCCTGGACGACGACCACTTCCTTGACTGGATCGTCAATGGCTTGGATACATGCGCCTCGGAGCGTCTGTTCATCTGGCTATTGGTGGTCTCCATCTCCCACTATTGGGCTGACGTTACATGCTGTCGTCGTCGTGGTAAGCGTTTGGCCGAGTCGTTGCTCAACCAGCTCGACAAGATCTATCGATTAGAGGAACTAGGTCCATACATGGCTGTCTTGCAATATCTGGAGAATACCGTTGTCAGGCTCCTCGCAACACGGCCAGCCTGTTTACTTCTCCCAATAGCATGGCAACGGTACGGCCCACTTTTGCACAAACTTGCAGAGAGACGGAACCACCCACACGTCACTCAAGCCATTCGAAGGCTTGAGGAAAGAAACTACAGACTTTTAAAGCCACCCCAGAAAGCATCGTCTGCTTCACAAACGCCAGCAGGCCGTGTCTACCGCATTCTAGACTCTGTCGACTACACCAAACCAATCCGTATCGAAGACTTGTCGTATGACTGCATGGAGATTATTGCCGATGCACCACGTTTGATCAGTGTCTTACTCCGCTGGACTTGCACATACTACCGAGAAGGGGCACATCGAGTATACCTGGCTACTCGATTACTCCGGAGGTGGAATCATCTCGGCGCAGATGTATACGATGCCATCATTTCGTATTTCCACGAAATGGCCTGGGTCGCGACGGGCGATGCAAGCCTTCTTTTCAAGGTCGTTGCTGAACTAGTTCGTTCCAAAACATTTGCACTTGGGCGCTACTTGCAGTGGCTAATTGCTACGGGATCTGTTGGGCTTGGTGCGGATTTGTCTTTGGTAAGTCGTTTCATACAATATTTTTAGCTTATGCTAATTTGTCAACAGCCAACTTCGTGGCCACTACGTCTCGTCACCGAGATACCCCTTACGGGTCTGCCTGATCAAATTCGTACCCTGCGGAGCACTCTTCTTCGTGGGACAGCACATTCTGCCGAATCAGAACAGAGAGCCCTGACCTACGCTAAGCACATGATATCCCAGACGTTGCCTGCTTTGTTTGGGCTCTATAACTCTACAGCAAGCGTGGAAGCGGTTGATCTAGATAAGCTCAGTCCAACCGTCAAGTTTGAACTAGGCATCTGGTTACGTCGACAAGTCGCTCAACATGCAGAAGTCAATCAGCAGTAAGGCCTTTTACTAACAGGGGCGGTAGTTTGCTAACTTGTTCTACAGCGTACCTACCAAAGACTCGTCTGGCGAAGAGACTGCTGCAGTGTCCTTGTTGACAACGCTCGAGTTCCACATCGTAAGATCCTATCTTGAACGTTTTGGAGACCTTGCTATACTTGCGGACATTATTGGCATCGCGACTTCATCCCTGGACTCGAGCGTACTCGCTTCCACTGCCGACACGATTAACTACCACGCCAAAGCCTTCCGTGCCATAGGTGCTTTTGATCCTTTGTTTGCCAGAGTCGCGGCGAGATATGCTGCGTTACGAACGATGCGATTCCCCGATCGCGAGCTACTGCTCAGCCTTGCCAGTCTAGCCCGCACTGCACAAACCGACGGCCAACTCCCACAGTTTCTCAACTATGACCTGAGTCAATTGACGCAGCGTAACTCGCTTGTTGCCTGTTCGCCTGCTTCTGATAACATGGGTGAAGTCGTGCAGACAGGGTCTTCATCTGATGACGAAATCGAACGTATCCTTTCCAGTGGTACCAGTATGGATCAGCAAATGATGGGCCGAGTCCTCCGCAAGATTGTAAGCAATTTGGAGGAGCATTCTGGCAAGGGTTCTGTGCACCTGAGCAGCCATCACGGCTGGTTCCATCGACTTCGCTGTTTCGATGAACCAACATTTGACATGGTTGTGAACGAATGGCTGCTCTCAAGCCTAGTGACTCAGAGAACCGACAGCTTGCGAGTAGCTCTGCCCACGCTTGCTGGTTCTGGATGTGTTGCCCTGACTTCGTTTTTGGAAACCCTGCGAGCCTGCGTTGCGAGATTCAAGAGCAGTCCATCTGAGGGTAGCTTTCAAAGCGCCCTGAGGGGTATGCATATCATCCTTCCATCCGATGCACTAGCACAGACTTGTTCACCCCAGGACGCATATCGATACCGTCTCGAGCAGCGAAAGTTATGCTTAGAAACTGAAGGGCATTTCATGCAATGCATGGGTGAGCTGATTGGACTCGGTTCTATGATTTCCTCGCAAAAGACTCAGTCACAGCTCGCAACCTTGCTGCACAGTAGGCCGGTCCTGTCCATCCTGAACACTCACATTGCTGCTGATCCAGGATGTCTGAGCAAATTGATCAAAGATGCCCCAGGCGATTGCTTGAACCAGTCGCTAGATGCCCTTCTTGATCCGAATGACCATCTGCAGCTGTCACAAAAAACCCCTGAACAGCAGATTGTCGCTGTCTTTGCCCTTGCCAACGAGCTGTCGTTGCCCATTTGTCAAGCGGCCATTGAACGAATCTTCGCTTCCCGTACAGCCGCGTCTGAAGGGTCCAGTGAGACACTATCTGCCACACTGCTTGATGCCATCAAAACAGCAATCGAATCAGAGCAGCCATCTGGACTAGAACTTCTCGCAAGCTTAGACACTTCACTAACAGGCCAGATTCGACAGAACGCTGAACGCGAGATTATCAATGCCTCGGCTTTCCTCGCTTCGTCGACTACGAAAGGTGAAGAGTCGGAGATGGTTTCACCCAAAACGGTCCAGAAGTTCCTCGCCGTCATCGACTTGACTCCAGACAAGAGTGTGGAGGCTACGGAGCAATCTGTCATGCTTCAGGCTTTGATTGAGAGGCTCAAAGGCATGACTCAAGCTTTAGAGGACAACAAGGTCTCGATATTGGATGTCTACGCCTGGTTGTCCGCTTTGCTCCGTCTGGCAGTGTCTCATGCTTCTACCATGCTGAGCAATGCTACACATCCGTACCAGACCGCAATGATGAGTGCCATGGCAGCCCTACTCACCCATCCGTCTTTGGAACTATACCCAACAATCACCGAGCACGTGTTCGACGTCACAGTGTTCCTCTCCGACTACATCTCAGACGATGTCCGTTTCCATGTCACTCGTCTGGATGGCGCCCGACTTGCTAGTGACTCACGCTGCGTTTTCATTCTCGGGGTAACGGCTCCTGTCGATGGCTGGCTTGTGCTAGCTAGGCCCGTCAACGCTCCTCCAAATCAAAGCTCATCGCAGCCACCGACCCCGACACCAGTGCAAGCGCAGCCATCGCCGTACCCGAACTCACAAGCATCCGCCACAGGATCTGGGACACCTCAACAACGCTACACAAGCCAGCAACAGCAACGACAACAGCAGATGCAGGCGACTCAACAAGCGCAGCAAATGCGCAACATGCAGCAATACACACAGCATCCTCAAAATAAGATGCTCCCTGCTCAACTCCAACGAACACCATCAGGCCAGCCAGCCCCATCGCCACTCTCACAAATGCAGCAGATGCAGCAGATGCAACAGCGCGCCATGCAGCCCTCGCCCGTCTACTCACAGCGTCCGACTCCTGCATCGAGTCAGAACCAGGCGGCTGCGCAGGTGCCAGCCAAACTGCAGTCGAAGCAAGAGAGGGAGATTCGACACTATCCATTTGTCCAGCCGAGATGGGAGATACTGGCCGAGAGTTCCGGTAATCCAACCGGGAACGAGACTGCAATCAACTTGAGTCTCTTTGGAGCACGCAGGGTATAAATCCTTGTCCATGGACTGGACATTCTCCTCACCCCATTCTACCACCATGAGCTTACTGGACGGAAGGGATTCTGACCACCTTCGCTTCCTGTATGTTGTTTTCCCGTACCCTCGTTATCTCATTTGTTTGGCAACAGATGCTATTCTTCTGGGTCCCCTTTTTCTCTCCCACAATGCATGAAGCACGGCGTTATCCCGGGTTAATTGCTATGATCTGCTCATGACATTGCATTACACCGGAGTTTGTTTGTTCTGGCGCTTTTTTTGTGTGTGTGTTCATTTTTATCACATGGGCGAGAGAACCAAAGATGATGCGGGTAGTTCGTCTTTGCATGTAGCGCTTGTCCTTTTTTTTCTTTGTTTCTTGCTTGCTTTATATGGATCTGTTGTTGTTGGTAGGTCATCGGTATGTGCGCTTTTATTTGGCATTCTTCTCAAAACACTTTGATCTGGCAAAGCTCTGCTGCGATAAAAGAGAATACATACGAGCTTTATGGCGTTTGATTTCATGATGAATCTTGCGTTGTGTGCAGCCTCTGTCGGGTGTTTGTTATTGTTATATAGGCAGTGTTAAATTTTTTTTTGTGTTGGACAGATAGCATTACTAGTGTAGATTGGGACATAAGAGAAATGAAATATGAAAATTCATATTGTTTAAGCTTGTGCTACTTTGTTCAACAACGGTAAGGTCGTACCGTGCATGGTAAAGAGGTGCTGGTATCGTAGTTACTGCTCCTCTGAGCCTTTTCCTGAATAGTTTGAGCCTGTGATCAAGACTACTGTATACCTAATAGTCGATCTACACTGCCCGGCTACCTACTTCAAGCACTCTCCGACCGAGCACCAATTATCAAACATATCGCCCAGCACCAGCACCTCTTCCTTCTTTCCTCCTCCCCTGTTTTCCTCACCACCCCTCGTCTCAATCACACTCCACATATCAAATACCCTCTCCGGCTCTTCATCCTCATCCTCCTCTTCCTCACCATTATCATTATCATCATCATCGCCATCATGCACCTCGCCCGCAGCCTCATACGCCGGCCACCCTCTACACAACGCCACAGCCTCATCCAGCAGATTCCAATCGGGCTTCAAACACTGCAAGTCGAGATCGGCGTACTCGCCTGCCTCGGGCCGTTGTATCGGCGGCGCGCCATTAACCAGCGTATACATAATTTTCCGGGGCGAAGTCACACCCGGCGCGGTAACCAGCGGCGAGACAAAGCTATGCGTGGGCTCATGTGGCGTAGGGAAAATAGGGCTATTTGCGTCAAAGGATCTCAAGCGGTCGTTGCGGTTCTCCTTGTCCAGGGCGCGGTAGTGCGAGTCGGCGATTGCGCGGGCGCGCTCGACGTGCGTGCGTATGAGGCCTATAGCGGAGTGTGGTATATATCGTTTGGAGAGGAGCACCTCCCTTTTAGTCAGTTTGCCGCTGCCCGTGTCGAAGCGAGATAGAGGCATCGGGGGCGATACACCGGGCCCTCCGCTGCTGAGGAATTGCGCCCACGGCTTGATGCCGCTGATCCAGGGACCTGTTTCGTACATGCGCATTGGGGTCGCCGCGTCGCCGTGGGGATCGTAGAGCATTCTGTCTTGCGTGTAGTGTGTGCCGCCTCTGCCTTTGCGGCCCCAGATGACGAGTTCGACGAGGTCGATGGTGTCCATGTAGGACTTTTCAAACGAGCGGGCTTTTTGGACGGTTTTGTGCAGCCAGGCGTCGACTTTTGGGTGGATTCGGTCCTGTATCTCGCGGAAGGGTAGCCAGAAAGCGCTCTCTTGCCATATGTCGAAGAGATGGAACCAGATTGATTGCATGACTGCACTGTCTTTGGCAGAGAAGTCGGCAAAGTAGTCGAGCAGCACCCTTGCGCCGTCCCAGAATTTCCTGATAAAGAGTGCCTCACATAGTTCGCAGGGCCAGCAGTAACCGTAGGGATCTTTGAGCAAGTGGCTGCAAGGAGGGTGGACAAGAAGGGACTTGATGTGCTTGTAGGCAGGTTTAAAGTAGATAGTGTTGTTTTTACGCGAAACGGAAGGGTTGAAAGTTGAATAGGCTAGCGATATCGCTGGGGTGCATGTGTAGTCTGAGAAGATGACCATTGGAGGCGACGGTGTTGAAGCCATGGCGGCTATACGGATTGATGTGTGGAGATGTGAGCAGTATTCTAGAGAAGCGGTGTTTAGAAAGGGGTGGTGAGAGATAATAGGTTGATGCCAAGACTATAGCTTTAGCATTATGGTGAAAGTGAGGGCGAGCTGCAAACGAACTTAAAATTGCCATCCGCAAGATAAGAGATTCGAATTAGGCAGACGCCAATGCTGATTTACAATACGTTCACATCACTCCTCACTACTAACTGTGTTGCTGTCTACCATTTCGACATGCGACTCAACGTACTCATCCTTCCATGCTGCATGTTGCTCAACAGTGCCTCTTCGAGAGCCGACTGACTAATTCCAGCATCTGAACCATGTGAGATCGCATCATTATACACTGGAATTCGAAACTCACCATCAATATCACTGAAGCTGCTTCCCATACTAGGGGTGCCTTCGCTACCTTCCTTTCTAGATCGCGGCCCAGTACGCCGCGGGCTCCCAAGCCGACCCAGCGCTGCACGATGATCCGATGGTGGGCTCATAGGGCTCTTTGCTACCGATGGAGGCCCTCCTGAGCTAGTCATTGACGATGCTGTCTCCGTAGTAAGGGACTGTACGTCGATTGACTTTTGTCTCGATGGAGGATCGTTTCTAGAGCGAAGAGGCTGTGGGACCTGTTTCTGTGGCTTAGTATCAGTATGAGATTGTGCATCTCGCGTAAATTTACTGCTCCTTGGTTGTGTTCTCGCAGCAGATGCAAAGGGTAGGCTCGTTTCATGCGAACCGGATTCATCAAACTCCTGCGTGCCATCTCCTTCCTCAAATGTGGAGAGATCTCGCGGTCGCTTCTGCTGAAAACGGGGAGGTCTCTTGAATAATTGACTACGGTGAACTGGATGACCAGTATCCGATAATGAAGACGAACTTGAGGATGATGAGTCAGGGATGTCGGGTGAGACATCATCATCATTTCGATAACTTGGTTGGTTGGAAGCTTGAGCTCGTTCCTCGGACTTGCGGCTTGTTAAGTTAGGACGCTGGGTGGACCTAGTAGACAGTGTCCGACCAGGGGTCTGAGCCTGTGCTCGAGACTGCGTAATTGTGGTTGTAGATGGTGTTCTAGAGAGGGAAGGAGCTGGCTTTTGTGAGATGATGCACGTCCAAAGCTTGTATCCTAAAATGCTTACCAGGAGTAACAACCTCTCCACCACGAAAGCTTGGGCTCTCCTTCGGACGCCCAGCCAAGGCCGATGGTGTCCTTCCGGCTATCTAAAGTTAGTTGTAGAAACTGATATTGGATCGATGTCATACTCCTAGATCCGGCGCTGCCGCCTCTTTGCATCGCAACACCACCCACAGCAGTCAGGGTGCTGCCGCCTGTGGGTGATGGCGATGGGTTTGCATTCGTGATGCTGACCTTCTTCATTTGATTTCGAACATGATCAAGATGCCGTTCGTACAGCCATGCTGCTTGCTGGAGAAGGAAGGTTGGTGGGACCTGGAACTTGTCCGCTCTAAGGTGGAATAAGCAAGGCAGGCATTGCTACGCAAGGTGCGTGTGCTTACAACTCGACCCCTATGTCACGTCAATAGCTAGTCAACGGATCATTCGGTGGTGTTCTCACAGTTCAAATCGCTAGTCTTTGAAGATTTGGATATAACTTTCCAGAGTTGCCGGTCCTTCTCAGCATCCCATTGCGCCTGGTTGATGGTCAGATGATACTCCAATAGGCAGACAAGGGGGAGTCTCACTTGCGGCGGATCCTCAAAGTCACCCCGAATGAACGGAAGTCGTATAAGTGCTGTGAACTGAACCGGAGACATTTAGAGATGATTATCTTTGCCTGTAAGGATGTAGGTGGATGGAAGGACGGAGAGTGAGGTGTAGTTACGGGGCTAGGCTGTCAAAAGAAGTTTAGCGTGCTGATGTATACGGAGCGTGACTGGCTGGGCTAACAGGCAGCAAGTCGTTGGGCAATAGCTTATTGCGCGAGACTATGGATCGTATCGAAATAACAATGGTAATCTTCTAGCCAGCTGTAAAGCTAAGAAACTACAATGCTATCACGGTGTGACCGCATAGGTCATCACGGCCCTCTGCGGGAGCTGAAAACTGACTTAGCTACATGCACGGATCCCTTTCATTCTGTATTTACGAGATCTGTTCTGTTCTTTTATGTAACTCTTTGAGCTAAGTCTTGTAATATATTCTATACCTGCTGTATTAGGAGTATAGATCTTGAATAGAAGTAGTATAAGACTTCTGGTGTCAGGGCTCTAGGAATCGGTTTTCGCAGATAGACTGACGATAATATCAACAGTAGTCTCGTAATAAATGTTCTATTATACTTATACTCGTGACTTAAGTGTAATACGCCGCGTGGGACAAACAGCAGCATTCAGCAGCAAACGTGCATCAGAAGATCGGAGAACAACTATAAGAGCTTAAATACCTCTTACCACATATTCAGGTGGCATATAGAGTGCTCTACTCTTAAGAGATTGTCTGGACCTTTGGTCTCCAGAGGCGCTGATTCACAACAACGAATGTGTACTAGGAGTGCCGCTCAGTGGTGCACAGATCCTGGGTGCTCTCGGTAGCACCTGCACACTGTGAGGAACCTAGGATCCTATCAAAGAGCTGCCTAAAGGACATTGAGCCTGTTATGGGTTGTAGCCTAGTTGAGAAGGATTGCGCGTAATCTCTTTAATTCGCATCCTTCAAGATACCGACCATTCTGTTTTTTCTTGTAGCGTGGAAGTTTTTTTCCAGCATTCGAGTATAAGTTTGTGGCTTGATTAGAAAGATTGTGCTGTATTTATTTATTTTCTTCCATTTTGTCTCTAGTTCGCCTAGGGCGATCACCACTTTGAATTTATCTCAGAAAACTGGCAGGCCACCTCTCGGCTCACCAAAAATGAATAACCAAATTGAAAGACTTTTGCACCAAGTCAGCGATCCGAATGCAGGATCTCTAGCTTCGAGCTTCGAGCTTCGAGTTCCGTGGGGGTAAATTCAGAAGGATTGCGGCACAGCAGCTTAAGCTAAATCCTTTAAATTACCTGTGAATCTGTGGCGCGTAAGGATTTTAAACATCAGTCTTCACAAGGGTCATATACCCATCTAGGCAGGTGGAAACGTTAGCGTCGGCTCCGTACACTATACATATCGTAAACATCAATCAATTTATTTACTCTAATGTGAGTACAATATTTTATGCACACAGTTCCACTTTCTTATCAGAGAACGGAATAGTATGAAATGAAGAAAATAGTATATATATAATCTGGAAGTCAATATGTGATCTCAGATAAGTTCACCAGCTATTTGTCACAAAAATGCAATATCTCAGCGTCCTTCTCGCTCTTTTGTCTACAGCTGCGGCCGTTGACATCCGCGCCCACTACGGGACTTCATGTAGCTCAGGTTCCACTGCATGCATCGGCGCCAATCCCGATGTAAGTATTGCTTTGTTCAATACCCCTATCATTTTACTTAACTATCAAACCATCTCTAACATGCGGATGATTAGACCTGCTGCAGGTTTCCTGAGGACGGCAATTTGTATGGAGCTGTTAGCTTAGTCGCTATTCCTCGACAGTGGAGTCTTCATTTCAGTGCTGCCACTGAAACAGATTGTTTCAGCGGCGTTACTAGCAGCACGGGTACTGATGGGTCTGGTCGCGACATTTGTATTACAGGGGGTAGACGTTGGAAGTCTGCTAGGTATAAGTTCGTAAGCAAGAAGAGGGATGAAGAGAAGCCGTGTACATCATGGCAGGAACCAAACTTGATAATTCTAGAGGATGGTACGCAGTACGAGCTTGGTGGCATGGACAAGAGTCTTGTTGCGGAACTAGGTCTTCTGGCGGCTAATGGAGTGACTGAAGAAGACATTCCAGAAAAGTTTTCTGAGTTTCGAAAGTCGACATAAGACAAAAGACTCATGACCTGACTTAGGCCGAGGCATACGGGGGCGGCAGAGGTAGACCATGTTAGGACACAAGCCTGCAACCCTAGTTCCGAGAGCAATATGTATAGAATAGTCAGCAAGCTCACCAACTACTAGAAGCCTGCTTAATTTCTAGTACATAGAGCAAGGAAATAGGATCTTGTCAGGCAAATGAGCATTATTCTTGTAGACCTGTAATTCACCAGGACAGTGTTTACTCTTAATGCCGAGACGCTGGAATCGAAGATCTTGCGAGATCTTGACGATACAGGAGTGCATAGATTGTTACATGAGAGGTGGTGGTCAAGGTAGTGTTCAACGTTGCTCTAGTAGCAGCGGGACAGTTCGCGCAAAGCGCCACAGGCCTGCGCCACACGCGCCCCGCCAATTGCTCATGCAGGACATAAAATACTCGACAAACCCTTGCATAAAGCATTCCTTTACCAGTCATCGCAGCGCAACTCAATTCCAAAACACTTTGCACAACCACCAATATGTCTGCCAAAGTCGTCACAGACATTGACATTCAAGGCAAGCTGCCCAAAGTCGCATCGGGGAAAGTGCGCGATCTGTATGCCATTGACAATGATACACTGCTCTTTGTCGCTAGCGACCGGATATCAGCCTATGACGTGATTATGGAAAACGTGAGTATTCAGTTAACATGTCTTTCTTTTTTTTTGGCTCCAAGAGAGATTCAGCATTAATGACGAAGATCAGGGTATACCAGGCAAGGGAGCTTTACTGACGGCAATGTCCATCTACTGGTTCAACTACCTGCCCACCAAGGTGCCAGGCTTGAAAACGCACTTCATCAGCAACGAGCTCCCCGCAGCCATTGCAGGCCAGGCAGATCTTAAAGACCGCAGCATGCAAGTGCGTCGTTTGCAGATTCTGCCGATTGAGTCGATTGTCCGCGGGTACATTACTGGATCGGGATGGTCAGAGTACACAAAGTCTAGGACTGTCAATGGCATCAAGATGCCCGAGGGCTTGATTGAAGGCCAGAAATTGCCGCAGCCACTCTGGACGCCGAGTACCAAGGCCGAGGTGGGCGGTAAGGATGAGAACATTAGTCCTGAGAAGGCGAGGGAGATGATTGGCGATGAGAAGATTGCAAGCAAGGTCGAGGAGCTTTCGCTGGCCATCTACACAGCCGCTGCGTCGCGCGCAGAAGAAGTGGGAATTGTCCTCGCAGACACCAAGTTTGAGTTTGGCATTGACGAAAAGGGCGAGGTGGTGCTAGTTGATGAGGTCCTGACGCCGGATAGCTCGAGGTTCTGGCCAAAGGACACTTGGGAGCAGAATCTGGGCAAGGCGCAGCCGAGCTTTGACAAGCAGTTTTTGAGGGACTGGTTGACAAGCAACGGACTCAAGGGTAAGGAGGGGGTGGAAGTGCCGGCTGATGTGGTGGAGAAGACAGCGGCCAAGTATCGGGAGGCATATGAGAAGCTTACTGGCAAGACTGCGTAGGCAAGGCGGGGAATATGTATAGCTAAGGACGAAGCAAAAGCTTTCACGACTAGCTAGAGGTCAAGTGCATTTTTTTTCTCACTCAGAAGTTGACAAGATGGGCTATAGGTATAGTTGTATTACGTTATAGGTGGTTGTTACGAGCGTAACTATGTGTGTTCAGGTGTATACAAACAAATCGTGGATATCGTTGCAAAATGGCAGTCATTTCAGGACATTCCTCCTCCAACCTCTCAGCTCTCTTCTTACATCTCATTAGATCCGAATCTATACGGAGTAGTCACTCTTAACCCGGCGCTGCGACTCAGTTTCCAAAAAGCTTCCGCGGCTACGATTGGACTTTGTGGAGCGGCTTCGGCGCATGGCCGAGTTATCACTACCCAGACGACCGCCAAGGCAGAACATGACGGTAGCAAGGAAGTAGCAAGCTACGGCGGCCCATGTGAATCCCATGAGGTAACGACCGATGCGGGCCTCAAAACCGGCGGACCGGAATGCATCGCGACCCTTGACAACCCATGCGCTGGTGGTTGTTAGTATACTCTGAAACGCCAGGAGTGGACATGAAACTTACGTCATGAGGGAAGCAGCGAGGGCTTGGAAGAACAGGGCGATGAAGGTCATGAGAGAAGAGAGGTAACCTCCGAGGCGGCTGAAGAGAGCCAGAAGACCCGAGAGGAGAGCAACGGCGGCAAAGAAGAGAGCAATTAAGTAAAAGGCGAACATGAAGCGAGACAGGTAAAAGTACTGGCTTGTGCCAATGAAGGCATCGGGAATGTTCTGCTCGGTGCCAAAGTTCCTTGGAGGGTCGAAAGGAAGGGCCGGGACGGGGGAGCCACAGTTGGCATTGCGTCCGTTGCTAGGGTTCTCACCGCAGATGGCGAAGAAGGTCCATCGCGAGGGATTGCGGGCGTTGGGAATGCCGCCCGTGGAGGCTTGGAGGAAGTAGAACTTGTCGAGAGGGTATTTGTTCACGCCCCCAGTCAGAATGGTGAGGAACTGGAACAAAAGGCCAGCAGCCACAAGAACCAGGGAGCTGATAGCAAGCAAGGGTCCTGTGTCACATGTCAGCACGTGAGTCGCAGCGGAAAAAGGAAGGGACTACCACTAGCCGGGCCTGCCATGGTGGAGAGACGAGTTGTTGCAGCAGAGAAGGGAAAGAGGAGCAATTCAAGACCGGGATTCACAGCGCTCTCGCTACTGAAAGGATAGGGTGCGATCTACCTGCGAGCCGAGAATGCGGATGCAAGAGCCTGGGGGAGCTGGTTTACATATGAGGTCTGGCCAAGCCATGACGTAGCCGTGGGAGAGTCGGCTCTCTGGCGTCGTCGCTAGCTTCATGACCTCACTAGGTGACAACACTATGAAGACGCTTTGCATCATCCCGAGGGGCTCAACAAGGAAAACAGCGTGGGCGACGTCGACGGAAGCTCACTTGCCGGCAGCTCTGCATCCATTGCCGTCGTGGTCGAGGCTTGTTCGAGTTGATGTTTGTGAATGCAACAAGGAGGGTCCCAGGCGTACCATGTATCCAAGCCCAGGGTGGGAGGGAATCTGGTCCCTGCCCGGATAGAAGCGAGATCTGCTGCAACCAGTCTGTGCCCGCCCATCGCGCCGCCCTGCCTGCATGACCGTGACCTTGACCTTGACCTCCACCCAGTCCTTTACGTAGGCGTGAGAGTGCCTTGCTACCTTACCACAATGTCCACTGCCGTATGGCCGCCCATCGATGACGCTGCGCTTGGCCACGAACAAGCCGCCTCGCAAGCGCGTGAGCTCGAGTGGCTGCTGGTCCAGCTCCACGGCACCCTGCAGTCGCTCAAGGCCGGCCTCGACGAGTGCGCTGCCCTGCTTGCCCCCTCTGAGAATGGTTCTACGCTTGTCCTGACTTCGGTGCGCTCCGAGAGCCTCAAGGGACTCATTACGCGCATTGGGACGCGCATTACCAAGGGCGTAGGTTACGGCATGGTAGTTCCGTCTTCACTCGATTGATACTGAGCGTCTGCAGAACATCAAGCTCCGTCTCGCAAGCCTCCCACCGCCCAAAGGCTCCCCGTCTTGGGACCTCGTCCTGTCTTCTGCACCGCATGCGCCTACCCTCGTCGTTCCTCAGCTTACCTCTGTACGCACCGCCATCAACAGCTGCTTAGACGTCATCGATGTCGCGACCTGGGGAGGCGACGCGACCAATGCTGAATTCGTCTCTGGTCAACTACAACTTCTACATGACCATATACTCGAGGCACAGGCTGCGCTCAAGGGACACTCGGATGTACAGCCAACCTGGTGGGAGAACCCTATTGATGAGAATGTGGGTTGCATATCTGTCCAGACCAGGAGCATTACTGACAGCGACAGACCTTTGACCCCCCATTGCCCGCACATGTATCTTTCCACTTGTACGTTTTCGATGCCGCCCTGGTCCTCGAAATTCGCACCCTCGAGCCCTATCATGCTGGAGACAGCGGGTCCCTCACTGGCTTCAGCATCCGTAATACCTTTGCATCAGCCCTAGGCGCGGCACGAGCACCTGCACACGACGAGGCCGACCGCGCCTTCACGTACAAGGGCCGCGAAGTCCGTGTCAAGGAGAAGATCAGGGTCGAAAGCCAGGATCCAGCATTGATATCCGCCTCGGCCAAGCTCAACGCACTTGGCCACACTGTCATGCTCAGCCGGAAAGCTCTCAACATTGTCATGGGTCGAGACGAGCAGATGGACTAACTCCGCGCAAGTTTGACTGTACCAATTGCGCCATCGGCCACTGGGTGGGCGTGCCACTCAGAATCCTCCTTTTTCCGCGATGTCACTAGTGCGATCGCGCCATATCGGCTCGTCGCTATCGGAACACCAAATGCCTATGGCCATTATCAATTCCGCCGCCGAGGAGTAATCGCGTTCAGGATTATCTTTGCCCATAAAACAATACCCCTCCTTGGTTAAATTGGAAGTTTGCATTCTTCTGCACCATTGCAGTCACCATGGCACCTGCACTTCTAACTGCCGTCGATGCAACATCGCACATACATCTTATAGTCGGATCCAACCCACTCGCCGGCGCGCGGTGCACACGCTCGATAGAGGTCGGCGCGAAGCCCATATTACTTGCGCCAGAAGACGCCACACTTCACTATGGTCTCACCAAGCGCATCGAAGCGGGCGAAGTGCAATGGTTGAAGCGAGGCTTCAAAGAGGAGGATTTGACTACACTTGGACGAACAGAAGTAGACGGTGTAGTGGATGCTGTGTTTGTAACTTCTGGTGGAAAAAATGCATCAGGTAGGCGCTGTCAATCTACTTCTCATGACTCCCTCTCTTCTAACTTCGCCACAGCGACCCAGATCTCGAGCCTTTGCCGAAGACTGCGCATACCAGTCAACGTCGCCGACGCACCCAACCTGTGCTCCTTCACACTCCTCTCTACACATACCGATGGCCCTCTTCAGATTGGTGTCACAACCTCGGGAAAAGGCTGTAAGCTCTCTGCGAGGATCCGACGAGAAATTGCAGCCTCACTACCACCACATTTGGGCGATTCGGTCGAAAGGTTAGGCACACTGCGAAGGCGCATATGGGAGGAGGATCATGCGGCGGAACTCTCACAAGATTTGGAGGCAGAAGAGGAGGATAGTGGACAACCCGCTACTTTCAACAAATTAATTTTGGAAGAGAGCAAAGAGGCAGCACGGGGCCGTCGCATGCGTTGGCTCACACAGATATGTGAGTACTGGCCACTGCGCCGTCTCGCAAGCATCACCGATGCGGATGTGAACATGCTCTTCCGCGAATTTGCTAGCAGCAGCCCCTCCAAAGTCGGACCCACGGCCACCACACCAGAACGAGCGGGTCGCGTTCTGCTCGTAGGCTCCGGTCCCGGCAACCCAGACCTCCTTACTCGCACCGCACACAAAGCCATACTCTCTGCCGATCTCATCCTCGCCGATAAACTCGTCCCCGCTCCAATCCTCGATCTTGTACCCCGCCGTGCAACCGTGCACATTGCACGAAAGTTCCCCGGCAATGCAGACAAGGCACAAGAAGAACTCCTAGAAATGGGGCTAGAGGGATTAAAGGCAGGCAAAGTAGTAGTGCGAATCAAGCAGGGCGACCCATACATTTACGGTCGTGGGGGAGAAGAATATGACTTCTTCCGTGCCCACGGCTTCATTCCTAGCGTCCTGCCGGGCATCACCAGCGCACTCAGCGCGCCCCTCTTCGCTGCGATACCCGCTACGCACCGCGGTATCGCAGACCAAGTCCTCATCTGCACCGGTACCGGCAGAAAAGGCGCTCCACTCGACCCTCCGGAATTCGTCGCTTCCCGTACCCTAGTCCTGCTCATGTCTCTGCACCGTCTCTCGGCCCTCGTCGACAGCCTAGTCGCAAAAGCCTATCCACTTGACCTCCCTGTCGCTGTCCTCGAACGTGCTTCTTGTCCTGATCAGAGAGTCATAAGAACGACGCTCGAGCATGTATGTGCGGCAGTCGAGGAGGAAGGAAGCAGGCCGCCTGGTCTGCTTGTTGTGGGTAATGCCTGTAAAGTGCTTATGAAGTATGAGCAGAGATGGGTAGTTGAGGAAGGTTTCCATGGTTTGGATAATCTGGGAGGTGACGGCGAGTTGGAGATTAGTAGGATTGCTGCTGCTGCGCCTGTTGCTGCTGCTGCGGCTTAGAGTTAGCTGAGACATGGAATTGAATGTGATTAATGATATAATTCTGTTATTTTCGAAAAGTGTATGTGTCGGAGTACATCTACCTAGAGTCCTCATAGGAGCTCTAGGTATTACCTTTTGCTTCCACAGTATGTTAGTATGTTTCAAGTCATCACTCCAAAAACCCACTGTAGATGCAATCACCACATGAAAAGAGAAAGAGAGAGAAAGAGAGAGAGAGCAACTGAAGTCATGCTACTGATTTTTTTCATTTCCATCCCTTGATCATATATCATCCATCATATCCCATCATTTTCGCCTCGCAAACTAAACCCTCCCCATCTATACACACTTGCTTGTTTCCATGTACCCATCCAGCACCTAGCATCATTATGAGAAAAAAAATCAGAACCTAGTATTACACATCGAGAAAAGGAAAAAAAAGAAACGCGCCCAGTCTTTCTCCAGTGAAGAAGAAGAAAAATAAGGAAAAGCGTAGAAAATCCATGCATGGAACAAACTGAATAAGAAGAAACCCGAGAAGAAAAAAAAGGGCCAGATGCGCCGGAAATGTAAAAGACTCGTTTCCTCTCTATGGAGGAAGAAAAAAAGCGTAGAACCGTATATGCCGTAATTCGGGAGTGACGTATATAAAATGACTCTCCTGCGTAAAATATGAAAAAAAAACTCCGATGGTAACATTTATCGTTTGCAAGTTGATTCGTGTCTTGCAGTCGTTTCAAATCCATTCCGGGCTTTCGACACACTAGACCTGGCTGGTCCAGCTCTTCCTCTTGATCTCGCTCTGCTGCTCCTCCCAGATGACTAGTTCGCGCCCGCTTCGGTCGCCGCCACGACGGACACGATCGATGCCAAGGTGTTCGAGACCGTCACGTCCGACGTGGATACCGAAGCCGTATCTGATTTTGCCTGGATCGGTGACAGAGTCGTGCTTGTTGTCTTTCTTGGCTTTTTCTTGGAGTGCGGGATCTGTGGGAGAGTCTGGGCGGAGGTTGTTGCGGGAAGGGCGAACGAGCGAGGCGACTGAGCGGGCCCATGTGCGCTCGGCGTAGGTACTTCCCATCAAGCGGGCGACGAGGTCGGGCTTGGTATGCGGGTGGGCGAAGGCGCGGTCGCTAAGGATAGGAGATTGGTAGACCCAACTGGTGATTTCGCAGAGCGTGTTGCTGCGGTGAGGCAGTGCGGCTCGACGGCGGCCTGGGAAGAGAGCGACGAGGCTGACGGCGTAGAGAGCCAGAAAGACGCAGAGTGCATAGTAGCCGGATAGTTCTGCAGCGACGCGGACCTTGTCTACATTCCCGTAGTACTGCGTCCAGAAGCAGCCTCCAGCGAGGATAGGCAGGCACATGGATGCAAACGATACAAAGGAGAGGACGGCCGATTGGAAGTGCTTGTTCTCGAGTGCTGCCAACGTCGCCGACAGGGGCAGACGGCAGGCGTAATCAACCAACAAAGAGGCCTCAGCAGTGGCTCCGCCCTTGGATGCCAGCGCCATGTACGGCTGGAGTACACGAATAGAGTAATCGAGGGACAGAAGCGCCAAAAACAGAAATTGGCCGATGAGGGCTGGGATGAATGAGTACAGGAAGTTGGAAGCAGAGAAGCCGTCTGCGCCTGTGCGAGCAAAGACTCGAGGCAGGAACCCAAGGCGAACGGCGTTGTTGACAAAACTAACAACTAGGAAGGCGACCAGCGAGACGCAGCCGATGACGATCCATGCAATGACCGATGTGTCCTTCAGGTACCATGGCAGGTACCGCAGTCGTACGCCTGGGTTGCGAATGTCCATGCGGATGGAAAAATCGTTGGCTTGAGTAGTGTCGACTTTGGAACGGACTGGTCCCTGTTCTCTGATGCGTCCGTCTTGGACCGAAACTTTTCGAGTCTCTGCGCCCTCTTCACCAATGCCATAGAAAACGTCGTTTGGTCGATTTGTCGTGGTCCAGTAACCCAGGCGGTCGGTTCGGTTACCAATGTTGTTCCAATCGCCCTTGGTAAAAGTCTCGGAGTTGTTGTAGTCGGCAAGGTGGTTCGAGCGCTCCAGGAGGACCATGATGTCTGCCAGTGATCGCGGATCCCACTTCAATCCAGTCGAGCTACGCATAAAAAAGACCATTAGATAGATCAGAGCGAGTACCAGGAGAATGTAGAGAACAATGACAGTCCAAATGACACCCTGCACGGCGATATATCTCCACACGGCACGTGCCAAGTTGTATCGTACGTTGAATGATGCAGCAAGAAGAGGTACACTCCATGCGAAAAGCCATGAAATGACAAAGAAGACTCCGATACCAGGGTGCCCAGTGCGGAAGTGCTGAAAGTTTGGCACTAGAAACTGCGTGGGGTACAATCGAAGGAATGCGGCGTCGGATCGTTGATGGAACGAGTCCGAAGACATGGAGACAAAGGGCATGATGCGCTGGAGAGCTGTCTGGATCTGGATGAGCCATAGGAAAAGTAATGTGCCCAGTAATGTTGGAAGGTAGCGGAAAATGAAGTAGCGACCGTCACCCAAAGCTCCGTAGTCCCATAATCCATACCCGTCATTACGGTTCGAGTAGATGGCAGCGAAAATGAGTGCAGCAAGCATGGCCAGGCACAGGAGTAGAAAGGAGCCCAGCCATATCGGACGGAGGATGGCGGGGCGGAAGTTGAGGGGTGCGTTTGACTGCGAGTGTGCCACAAAGACGTCCTTTTGTTTTGGAGAAGGAGAGAGTGATTGCTTCCGCCCGTGTTTTCGGGATGGATCATAAGGCGAATCTGGTTCGGTAGCCATGGGTGCTGGGGCAGTGGCTAGTGGTGTATACGAGTGTCCTCGAGACTTTCGTGGGGGCATATGCTGGGACACTCTTTCCTGTGTCTTTTGCTCCAGTGCCATGTATCCCAGTCCATTGTCGGGAATGATTCTTTCGACAGGATAATCGTCATCGTCGTCTTGGGCTGCGGGCCGAACCTCTGGATAGACTCTGGAGCCTCTGACGTCCTCATCTCGTGTCAGCTGGTCAATGGCGAAGCGAATGTATGGCGTCGTGTCATGGCCCGGGGTTGTTGCCGGGGATGCGTTGGCCATGTCGCGGATCAGTTGGGATCGTCTTGAGGGCTCCTCGGCAATGGTGGATACGGCTGGTGAGTGTGGGCGGTCGTGGGTAAAGGAATGCGGTGGAGGCTGGAGCTGTTGCCTAGGAATACCGACACCTCGTAGCGATGTTGTAGGAATGTCGGTGTGTGGGATCAATTGCTCATGACTCTGTGCTGGTGTTTGGCGGTGGGAAGGTGGTGTTCGGTAGGCAAGCCTCCTCTCTTCGCTCGAGCTGGAGGCGTGTTCCGAGGCGCTGTAGTAACCCTCGGAGGCGGACAAGGAAACAGCGACGCTCTGTAGCGAGTTTTGGTGGGACAATTGAGGTTGCGAGACTGGCATGGGCATGAGTAGACTGTGGTGACCGACGAGGTCAAGCAGTGAGCGTACCGTTTGTTTGCTTAAGTTGAAATTCAGGCTCCCCACTCATATCTTCTTGGGTCGACTAGTCAGGTGGAGTCGCAGAGGAAGGTTAGCATTACGAGCACATGGGATGGTTGGGCGGTGACAAGTTTTCTACTCGAGATGGCTGGGTGTGACTTTGGGAATCCTGCTGCGTGGCGGGGAGGCTGGGGAGGTTGGGCGAGTGCTGTTGTCTCAACACCACCGTCATGACATTGGTGCGACGCAAAGACAAATTCACAGGCACAAGCGACACCGCCGCCAGGTTCCTTTTTATCTACAGCTTGTTATTCGCAGACCTGAGGTTGCGGTATGTCTGCTGCGTTGTCAATCAATCGTGCCTTCCCCGCGGTGGTGATGCGCTAGCCACAATCTTGACGCGTCCGAGCTTACCTTGCCTGCCGTGCCTGCCGTGCCTGCCATGCCTGTCTATCTGTCTCTCCCGTCCCATCCTCCTGGTACCAACAACAGCCTTTCATCACCACCTCTTGTTCCTCTTTGTTCGCGCCATACCTCTGCCTACATGTGAGCGTATATTCGGATACGACGCCATCATGGACAAACACGTCTTCGTCGACTGTTGCCTCCACCGCCCCCACCCATGGTGACCTAGCCCATTCGTCCTAGTACAAACGTCTACTGCCAATGCAACAAAAAAAAAGAGCTCAGAGCCCCCGGTACTTTTGTTCAGCATATACGCAGCCACAGCGTGGCAGAGCTGTTGCAGTTTGGGTGTCGCGAGTTCCCAGCACAGCGTCGTTCGCGTGGGCTCGTCAAGGCATACCAGAAATTACCAACGCAGAGCAACTGGAGAGATGGTATCCTTGCAACCGGATTTGTGCTATAATTGCCGTGTTGCGCCCGACTCTGTCCACGCTGTCATGTCGACCGCCAGGAAGCCTAATCTTGATAGTGTCTTATCCGTGCGAATCCGCCTTGAGTCGTTGGCTGTGTTTTGGGCGTGCCGCTCCATCGTGGCAAAGGCGGTTTGAAGAGCGCAAAGCTCACTACATATATCTCGGCACAAATGAGCTTACCACATATGTATGTACAGACGTAAAGAACCTCCATCAGCGTGCCTTGCTGTATCCACTGTTCAACCAACTAAGTCAAAGTCCGCAACGGCCCGGAGTTTCAATAGTGTCGTCAGCCTGTCCAAATGCGGGTTATGAGGAATAATGACACCTTACCGCCTCAGCCGTCAGCCTCAAAGCATTTTAGCTGCCCACACCCACTGCCAAGGACCGCGTGCGGCTGGACACACAGCCACTGTTGACCGCTACGTCGGCAACTTGTACGAGAACAACCATCTTCACCTGCTTGGAACGCAACAACTCGTCCGAGTGGCGATTCTCCTGATGCATTCAGCCCTACATTCCAGAGGTCCCCTCGGGGTAACATTGGTTCGTGCTGACATGTAGAGCGGGGCTGCTGTTGAGATGCGGCCCCGACCTTCCAAGACACACGCCGTCGTTGTCATTTCGATTAGCAACGCCACCAAATGACATGTTGTCTCGATTCGTTTTCAGCCCCCAAGTATGCCCGCTTTTCGCTTAGCTTCGCCTGAGACCAGCGTTGATCGGTTGCAAAGAGAAGAAAGAAAGACATTAGGCCACTGTTTTACCGCCCTGTCAACCGTGTGCCCTTGGGACGGCGGGCACCATGTCGCGTCGCCTACACTTTCCCTGCTGTGTGCTGGTTTGGTCTCTCACATGGTATAAAAAAAGGCTGTGCTGAGGCTCAGATGCCCAGGCCGTCTAGCGCCTCCAAGGGCACGGTTCGGGTGCCAGGGATGTTGCTCCTCCAGCGACTTCCTTCAAGCGTTTCTGCATCAAATGCGCGATCAAGCTTCTGACCAGACACCAAAATACCATAACCCCCCTACCAGCCACCACAGGGCAATGACTTGTTTATCCTCGATCAGGAGAGGCGGGTCCTTGGTTAGGTTGTGGGTGTGTGTAGGTGGCGCAATTTGTGTCCCCTCACAACTATGCAGATGAGGTTACGCCCCGTTCAGGCGTTCACTGTGCATACTTGGGCATTTGAAAGGATCCACTTCTTCCGTGTGCTGTTCCTTTTTTGAACTGCCTTGCTCGCCCTACCCTTTATCACATCCGCACTCTCCCTTCCATACTTACTGTCGCTTTGGCCTTAATTTCTTCTTGCTATTTTCACTTGGTTCTCATCAACAAACACCAGCATAATCTAATCGGCGCCTACATTTCTGTATTATACTTTAGGGATCTATCATGGCTAATGCGTCTTTCTATGACTTTCATTGCCCGCTCGGAGGACAATGGTAACGGGTTGGTCTTGGACATTCTAAGAACCTCAGGACTGACATTTACTAGGTATGCTTGTGATGGCGGGAGTAATTTCGTAGGGTGCTGCACATCAGACCCGTGCTCAAGTACTGGCTGTTCGCTAGGCAATCTTCGAGCCGGCGCCTTCAATATAACCCATCACGGCGAATTTCCTGATGCGGCGTGCGGAACTGGCAGCACCTTTTGGTCTTGTGGTTTCGGTGACTCTTTCTGGGGGTGCTGCAAGACGGATGCTTGTCAAGCAACACCAGCAGCAACATGTCCAGACGGGGACTTGGTACCTGCGTTTTTGTCGCAACCAAACCAGTTCGACGCATACCTAAAAGGAGACAAGAAAGAAGCCTCTTCAGACTCAGGCAAGACTAACACGGGTGCTATTGTTGGAGGCGTCGTCGGAGGTGTCGTGGTTCTGGCTATCATCGGTGTCATCATCTTTGTTGTCCTTCGCCGGAGGAAGAACAAGAAGACAGCGGAAGGCGATATGGGCGCAGCAACCATGATGCCTATGATGAACAAGGAGAAGGACAACCACAATGGAGCAGCAGCGCAGTATGGGGGTCAATCGCGTATGCCAATCCAGTCGTTACACAGCCTGGTTAGCAAGCTAACTGTGGGAGCAGCGCCGCCTACATACTCTGGTCCCATTCAGAACACATACCAGGCATCTTCGCCCGGAAAAGGACACGAGTCGTACTACCAGTATGCTAGCAACGCAAGTGAACCGCAAGAGCTCCCCGCCGAACCTGCCCATGGATCAAGGTTTTCCGAACTTCCGGCTGGCGCTTCAAATGTCATGGACAGCCGACGGTTTTCTGAACTTCCTGCTGAAAGCGCAGGCCCCGCAGGCCATCGGAACTCGAGTCACCATACACGACGCCCTACGTTACTCCACAACCTCTGCAAGAAGAGTTCTCCAACGACGTGGCAAAAGCATCCAGTCATGCTCCTCAAGGACTCGGCCTCTCAGCCGGGAAATAATCATGACCATGAGTGTAGATGAATCATTGAGAGCGAGGGCGGATGGTTTGCGAGGGGATTAGCATTTGATCACTTTTTTCTATTTGCATTTGGGCGGTTTCGATGCTTGTACATCTTTTTCTTACTTGTAGTTATCCGTGTATATACCCGATCGGGACAATGATAATCCCGAAAATGCATACATTTTTTCCATATAAGCGTTCGCCCGTGCACAGAAAAAAGTCACATCATCATTTTCCCAAGATCTGGGCAAGGCGATGTTGTCTTGGCGAAGCATGATCCTAGGCGTACCAAGGCCCAAGAATAGGTACACCAAAATGACAGCTTCGTCGACGTAATGTGACATCTGACGGCGGAGCCAACTGCCTACCACCAACTACCTACCGCGGCGCTAACCTCCCCCAACGCGGGGCTTTCTTCCTCGTCGCCAACCACACTACACCACACCTCCTTCAGCTCGTCCCCTCGGAGCTATCCGTAACCATGCTCGTCACTCCTCCAAGATATGCACCTCTGGTCTCGTCTAGTCGCCAGCTCGTCAGCCCCCAGCTTCCTCCCGTAATCGCACGAATTACACACTGCATCCTTCGTGTTAGTGCTTAGGCCATGCTGCACGCCTAACATTATTTCTGCTCCCACGCAATGCAACAGAAGAGCGGCTGGAAAGCGCCCCTCGCCCACTATTATCCGGTCCAGCGTGCATTGTCTGAATGGTGCTGTGGCAGCGCACCACCGCACATAGTGACCTTTTTGGGCTCTGGGTGCGGTGAATAGGAGGCTCGGCGTAGACAAGAGAGCAGGGCTGAGTCCCGCTTTGCATGTGCTTGGGGGAGGCTTGGGAGTGAGTTTTTCGCGGCTATTCTGCCTCGTAGGATCAGCTGTGCATGCTTTATTTCCTCTTTCTGCTACGATACACATGCTGTCTATGGCGCTTCCCGGCTGGGGGGGTGGGGTGGGTTTTTCTCCGCTCTAGAACCAACACCTACCTTCTTTTCCTCCTGCACTTCTCATTAGCCTTTTGTTTCCGCCGCCGCCGCCGCCCCGGGAACCCTTCTTTTGTTTCATGCCTTCCTACCATTGACGTGACGCACTCGTGGATGGCTTGATCTCACGCTCTGTCAGCAAACTACCACGCCTTCTTTGGATGCTTGCGCTTGCACTTGATCTACTGGACTGTTTTTGAGACTTGCTTCTAAACGTACAAACATGTCGGCCAATCTCACCACACGGCAGTTCTTTTCTCCCTCATGCCCTGCGGGAGGGACCTGGTGGGCGTGTGGATATGGAACGTGAGTATATATCAACGCGCCCTTTGTCTTTTCTTCGTCTTTGTTCAGTATCTGATATCGACGCAGCTACTTTGTCGGCTGTTGCGCAAGAGACCCGTGCGACATTACTTGCGCTCAAGGCAATCTTTACCCAGGTGCTTTCGACCCAAAGGCATATGGCAAGTTCCCTGATGCTACGTGTGGTACTGGAAGCAAGTTCTATACTTGCGCTTCTAAGAACGGTAAGTAATTCAAAGACTGCGAGTGTACCCTTTGTGTCAGTCTTTGGTTCACACGCGTCATCATGATGATGACTGTCCGACCGACTGACTAACTGATTGACTGACCAATATCAGAAACATTTTGGGGCTGCTGCAAAACAAATCCCTGTGCCCAGTCTGGTTGCCCTGATGGCGATCTCGAGCCTGCTATCCTGAACCGTGACGATTTGGTCAGTGCATACCATGCTACCGGTGCCCCCACCGCATCTGCTTCATCAAAAAAGTCAGATGACGCGACACCAGTCGCAGCGATAGCTGGTGGTACGGCTGGTGGTGTGTTTGCTGCAGCTGTAGTTGTCGGTATTTTCGTATGGTGGTTGTGTTTAAGAAGGAAAAGGAAGGCCAGAAGAGCGGGTGACTACGAGGAAACAAGGGCAGATGGTGGTATGGGTGAAATTCACCATAAGAACTCTGAATGTAAGTGGGACGCGAATGAAGCCTCAAAAGGATATGGTGAACCCAGAATGTGATGCTAACACATATAAGCAGCACCACCATCTTACACCTCCCCAAACCCAAACTTCACACATACCTTTTATGGCCCACAATCGCAACATGATTCTTATTCTCACCCGAACTATGCCCAGAATCCAGGCGACCCATACCTTTCACCCATGGGCCACAGCCCCCACGACACCGTCGCAGCGCACAACCACACCGGACCACAAGAACTGCCCCTCTCTACGCCATCCACGCCCAACACGCCTGGAAAATTCCGCAACCACAAGAGCATGTACGGCCACTCGCGGGGCCCCTCTGAGCTTTCCGGCGACGAGCCCCACAACGAGCTCGAATCTTCTCACCCAGCCAGCCCTGAGCTCGACGGCAGCACTCCAGTGCGAAAATGGAGCTGGGACGACAACAAAGAGAAGCTGCAGACTGCACAGAACGGGAACCAGTCACATGACGCAGAGGTCGTCGTAGTAAGGCGGTCTCCGCCAATGCCAAGGTGGAAGGAGGCGCGGTGGGAGGAGCAGGGTATTGATGAGCGAAGCGAGTACACAGATCCGAGACAGAGGCTGCTGCAGGCTGTGAGGAGAGAGAGAGAAGAGGAAGAGAGACATCAGCGCGGGCTGCAGCAGCAGCCGCGGCGGCGGCGGCAGGGTGAGGAAGACGAGAACGAGGACGAGAGAGCGCATAGTGCAAGGATCGATGAAGAAGAAGAAGACGGCGAGAGTAGAAGGAGCAATATCCAACATAGTGGGAGACCACGTTCACCACAGGGACTGGGGCTGCTTGACGTCATGAAACAAGATGCGGCTGATAAGAAGAGTAGGAAGAGTGGCGAGTCGAGCAGGAAATAAAACAGTAACCATGATGATGATGAAGGGAAAAGAGCGAGTCGGAGAATTCAGGGACAAGGCAAAACTGTATGCTTAACGTCCCTTCTTTATTTTTTCTTCTGGTTTTTACGCGTTTGATAACCCCTGGGATGAAATGTAGGAATAATGTTTTTTTATTTTATCTTTTTTTTCAAACTATCTCTCGTCTTGTCGAGTTTGTACGTTTGTGTATATGTGTGTGTCAAAAAAAAAGTCTTGCAAGCCAGCGTTGTGAGCCGCAGTTGTGAAAGGAAAATCTTACGTCGAACCAAAGCTTTTGAAGGAAGCAGATAAACAAAGACTAAAAAGGGGGAGAAAGGGTATTGAGTAAGCAATCAAACGAGAAGGTCTTCGACAAGGAGGGGGAGTTGGGCATTTATTTATCAATCTGTCTACTTATATTTTCTCTCTTCTCTTCCAACCCCCCTATACCTCCTAAACGCTAAAACACCGTTCCATCACTGATGATGATAATCGGACTACTTTTCGTCTGGGGGCGTTTCAACTTAGCCACTTCTCTGCCAGACTTCCAAGTGCCTGCCTCGAGCAACTGGGCCATGCTGAGTTCGACGCCTTGCATGCGCTGCAGGACAAGGTTGTATAATTTATCGACTAGAACAAGGGTCATGGCACGCCACTCTACGATAGCGTCGTCGCCGGCACTGAAAGCGGGGAGGCCCGCATTGTCGGATGAGGAGGCGCTGAGGCCGCGCTGGAGCGACGCGGGCTTGAGGGTTAGCACGCCGAGATCGACAAAGAGGCCGCCGTTGCGGTATTCGGGCAGGGCAGTGAGTGATGAGGCGTTTTTCCACTCGAGAGAGAGGACGCGGGTAAAAGGGACCATGAGGGAGTAAGCGAGCCATTGGGTGAGTTTGTGGAAGGGTTGGATGAAGGCGGTTTCGTCCTTGTCGTCAGCGCTTGAAGATGATGATGACGATGCTTGCGTTTTCAGTGTAGACAAGGGCCACGCGTCGCCAAGAGGTTGGCCGTTGACGTTTGTGCGGTCAGAGGGCCAGATGGGAATGAGGAGAGTTTGCAGAGTGTCCCAGAAGAGGAGCATGTCGAGGGTTGACGAGTTGGGGGATGAGTTCTTCATGAAGTCTGCGAGTGGAAAGAATGAGTATACTGAAAAGATATCCACAATAGTTTCAGAAAAGAAGGAGGATTGTGCCTTACCAACGACATTTCCAGGACGACCTTCTTTGCCAAAGACATCGGGGTGCGACAATAGCGATTTCCCAAGACTACGAAGCAGATTGGCGCGCGATTCGACACCCAGCATAGGGTTCTTGTCTGTGATTTGAAATCCCTCTGCAAGTGCTTCCGTCTTGAGATCCTGTAAGCCTCGTCCTGCATGTGTGAAACACTGTCAGCAATAGTATCTAAGTAACCCACCAAGCGAGGCGAGAAAAGTAAACATGTAAACCCACCATCGACGATCGGCCCCTTGCCGTCCTTGACAGCCGCAAAACCCATACTCTTAAACATGTACAAACTCGCTACGGCAATGCCTTCACTCCTCTCGTACTCGCGTTGCGTCCCCGGCTCCACATACCGCCAGTGATCCCCTGCCCCAGCATCCAACAGCACCGAGACGAAAAACAAATCAATCAGTCTTCGTGCCGTTTCCAAGTCATCGCAACCGGCCTGCTTCCACTCGTCCAGCAGCTGGCCTATGCGAGGTACATTGCCCACTTCAAAGTGCTGCCAGCGGCCGTGTGGAGGGATAGTATGGAACTTGTCTGGACCGTAGTCGCGCTTTTGAAAGTAAGAAAAAAGACCACATCAGCACATGTGTATATATGAATATATCATAAATGACCAGTCTCAAGAGCCATTGAATATCTTTTCCGTAGATAAAAAAAAACTTACCTTGATAACAGACGTCACAAAATCCGCTGCTTCCCCCAGCTTGTCCTCGTGCACGTCGAAATGGCTCAGTTTACCGGCTTCGGCTGCTTCGCCGACGATTTTGGCTCGCTCGCGGACCGCACGGAGCGAGAGGAGGTATTTGACTTTGTCGTCCATTTTGTGTATATGTGTGTGTGATCAGTGTAGTCTTTTATGAGAGAACAAGGAGAAAGGAACAAGCTAAGGCGATCTATTTGATGCTTGACGTTGAGGAAGTGTGATGTTGTTAAGGTAGCAAGTGGGGTTTAGCGCCGGAGTATTGGGCTCAACGACCTAGCCTGAATTAGGTAGCTACAACTTACAAGAACCCACTTTTATGGCGGCTGCTCGTGACCGTGATAAGACGAATATCGGCGGCTGCCGATGCGTTGTCGTGTGTCTGTGGGAGAGCTGCCAACGCAAGCTGCTTGCTTGGCGTCAAGCTGTACATAGTCTTGACGTATCCTTGGGTCACCAACTATCGACCGAACAGTAGTGGCAACATGTATGAGCTGAGACATTGAGAATATACATTTCATTACAGAGAGTTAATCGTCAGTTCGCTGAGCGGTACCATTGAGTCAAGGATAGCAGTCACTTTGCGTCTTCTCCCAGAACAAGGGAAGAGCCGACTTGCGTGCCGATCGTCCAAGTTCCACCCTCTTCCAACTGTACAACACCGATCTTCGCCAGCTCCTATGCTGGCCCATATCCGATATCTTCTACTCGTAAAACAAGGAAAGTCGCGTAAACATGTACGACTTTTTCTTGCCGCAAACAGAACAATACGACTAGCTCTCCCGCAACACGGAGGCCGAAAGGAGATAAAACAAAAGAAACACAAGCGGCAATTGCTTTGAACAAAGCATGCAGCGCGATTACAGCGCCACCTGCCGAGATGAAGGAAACTGACAAAGGAGCATACAAGAGTAAGAAAAAAAACGATGAGTGAAGGTGCGGAGAGACAAGCTTGGAAGATACTGTGCCAAAAATACACGCGCCGAATCGGGACGCGGACAATGATCCACCAAAGCAAGAAAAAAAACACCCGAAGGTAGACCAAGGGAAGCCCAGAGACAAGCTGGTGTTACCCATACTTATTACTACTGGCACCTGCCACATTGCGCGTAAAAGGTATCATAGCCCGCAATTGCCAGAGATGAAGAAAACCCAGAAGCAAGTGCTGCAGAGACCAAGAACTGCTTTTGAAATGGTATGTTGAGACTAAAGGAAATACCGTGGTTCGGATGCGGCGTTTTGTCATTAATGTTAAGGTCAATAGAGGCGTAGAAAAAGAATGCTGAAATCAATCGTCGCTGTTGAGTGATCGACCGGGGTCGCTAGTCTGTGGAGTTCGCAGCTGTGATGAGCTGCTGAAACTAGACAGCTGCTTCTCTGGCTCCTTTTGGCTGTTTGGCTTTCGTTTGAAAAAGCTCATGATTTTTCCGGTGGTTGTTTTTCTACCAGGGCTAGAACAGGTGGGTGATACGGTAGGTGAATCGGCATTTGGAGGGGCTAGAGTTTCCGGAGTGGATTCCTTGACGGGTACTCGTACATCAGTGTCGCCGTTCCGGGTATCGCGCGTGTGTCGTCGTCGTGAACCCATTTGTCGCCACCAACTAGAGTCACGTGACACATCGGAAGGAGCCATGGCGCCGTCGGCACTCAGCTTGTGGTTGGAGTCCCACGGTTGCAGCTTCGAGTCATCGAGGTTTCCGTTCTCGCTGTGAGACAAATCAACCTGGGAGTGGCTTTGAGGAGAGGGCTGCTTGATTGGATAGGGATCGAGAGCTTTCCAAATGTTAGCTTCTGTACCTGGGTACGTCTCAGATGGGTGTTGTAAACTCACCTTGACTACGTCTAGTAGGAGCAGTGACGGGTCTGACGCCGTCCTTTCTCAACGAGGATGGGCTTGTCAATGTATCCTTGCGATCCGCTTTTGAACGATCCTCGGGACTAGGAATCTGCCCTTTTGAAGCCTGTTCGGATGCGTTCTGTGTTTGGGTAACCAAAATGGCAGTAAGACTTGGATCCCTACTTCCTCGTCTTGATGAGGTCGCATTGTCGCTAGAAGCCATAGCTCTTTGCCCTGGCACAGGGGTTGTCGACGATCGCCGCGAACTCTTGTCGACAATGGAGGATCGTCTAGAGTCTGAGACTCCAGGAACAGCCTGTATCGAGCCGGTCGATCCTCGGCGAGCTGCTTCTTCAGGAGAAATGGTCTTGATAGCGCTTAGAGGTATCTTGAGAGGTTGCTTGTTTGGTCCTCCGGAGAACGGACTGGGGGTTGGATCCACGGCAAATCCTGACGTGAGCAGCCCAAGACTCATGTTCTTATTCTTCCTCTTCTTTTGGCGCTCCTCGTCTATTCTGTTTTCCCAAATTGCCTTGTTTGTCAGAATCTCGTCGACAGCAAATTGCATGGCGGGCAGTATGTCCGTGACGGCTTCGAATAGTGGTCTAGCAAAAATGTTCATGAAACCAATCTGCGATTCAGCGAGCTTAACAATGTCTTCGCGGACTGGTGGGCCGCCAAAAAGACACGAGGGCATTTCGAGTTCCGCTTCCATAAGGCCTTGATTGCTGAACTCGTCGGTCAAAATGTTAGCCCATTTAGCGGCAGTGTCAAACTTTCGCGCCTATCAAGACGTTGATTAGCGTAATGTCCCAGTCCAGATGCACTAAAAATTAAACAAGAATTACTTACCACGTTGCAAATGTCGGCACATTTAATGAGCAGACCGCAGGTCAAGTCTTTTTGCTCTTCCTGAACCTTTGCACTCCATCCGTCCACCATTCCCTGATCATGTGCAACCTTTTGCTGCAGGTTACCCAGATCACTCATGTATTTGAAATGGAGACCCATGTCTGTGGCAAGAATGTTGTTAATCATCAGTTTACGCATGGCGGTATCGGAAAAAGCCTTTGGCCAATATCGTCGTAGGATTTGGGAATAAGCGGCACAATGGAAAGACTCTAGAACGGAGCGGTCGTTGTACAGCTGAGCTAGCGGTGCATTTAATGCGACGAGGAAGGCGTTGTTGACACCCGGGTGGCCAACATCGTGTCCAATAGCTGAAATCAGCAGCGTAAGGGCATCGAAGGGCTTGAGAAGCTGGGCGATTGGTGATTTGGGAGCGGAGAGGTTATGCGCGTCAGGTGGATACATGGGCAGGGTTCCTATCCGGACGAGGAAATGGAAAAGGGCTTGGAGGACATCGACAACATGGCGGAAGTTATGGTACTTGACAAACTCGTTGTACGCGGTGCGACTGGCCAAGAGGAAGATAATCATCTCGTCTAAACAAACATGTTAGTAAAGAAAAAACAACAACAACAACAACCAGAATTGGGCCTGCGCGCTGCTTGCCTTCAGTGATTGCCCATCTTTCCAACTCGGGCATCTGCAGTGCGTGCTTGAGCATTACTAAAGCGCCATAGAGAAGCTCGTCGTCGGTAAAGTCATGGGCCGAAAAAGTCCAAGCGCCAACTGCGTCCTCAACGAGTATCTTTCGGTCATAGTCGAGGTGAAAGTCCCTGGGAGTGTGATTAGCCGTGTGTACCTCTCTATGCCGCAGCGTGTACGCACATGGTGTCTAGAGAATCCCCAACCGTCTCGGGATTGCAGATGCCAGTCATCAGGTTTGACACCATGGCCTCTCTCAAGTAGGCATACGGTTTTGCGTCATCGACGCCGACCCAAGACAGTTTCCGGTTGCGCTTAGTAGCCAGGAAACTGGCTTCTTCCCGGTTGAATTCCTTCTGCAGCCGATAGGCATGGACTGCCAAGCCCAGCATGCGATCTCTTGACATGGGACTCGTCAGTACATCGACGGCGCCGGCATCGAGATAGCGGGTTAATCGGACCGTGTCGCCGAGGGGAAACGACATGTGAAGGCCAGGCGAAGGGAGCGGGCCCGACGAGGGCTCCTCTTGCTTGACGCCGGACAGCATGACGACGGGCACAATGAGCTTGGAAAAGTTGCGCGACGAGATTTCAGACGAGATGTGAGTAAGTAGGTGCATGGCGTAAATGTCGTCGGGCTCGCTCGTGTCGAAGCGATTCATGCGCGACGACGTGGGCGAAGGGGTGCGCGGCTCACGAGACAGGCGCTTCATGCGCTGCTCTTCGTCGTAGGGGATATCTATTATGACAAAGGTAGGAATGCCGCTCTTTGTTTCGTCAAGCAGCTGGCTGATCTTCTGTAGACAGGCCCGGCCCGTGCTGCAGATGTGTACTAGAGAAAAGACGACGAGGTTAGTTATAGTTTTGTGGCGCATAAAGTGGGCGCGCAGTCGTACCTTCGGTGGAGATGGAAAGCATAGCTTCGACATTGTCATGGACCTCACGAGGCGACGTCTTGCCCGTGGCAAAGTAGCTCTGGCCTACATTGCCGGTCGTGGTCCTGGCGACCAGCGACTTGGACAGGTTTTCTTTGCGCACATGCTCGTCGTTGGCCCGGCGATCGATGTAGACTACATTACACGCGCCATGATCCATTTTCTCCGCCTATGTGCGGCGACCAGCCAGCACTGGTCTCCAGCGCAGAGGGGAGGGAGGTGTAGTGATGTCGCAAAATGGGGGATGGCGGCGAGGCGAGGCGACCAAGAGCAGATTCGGGTGGGTCACACGGGTGGGTCGTGTGTGAAGATGGAGGAGTGCTGTGACGGCGTCAGGAACCGATGGACCGACGACGAGGATGGCGGCAGCGTCGTGGGAGAGATGCAAGAGATGCAGACAGGCGGCTCTGACAGCGTAGGGGATTGCAGAAACGAAATGGCGGCAATGCGCTTGTTGGGGGCGAGATGCAGTCTGAAACGACGACGTCAATGGGGAGCTCCAGGGATGCTAGCAGAGTCGCGAGGCGCCGAGCAGGCACACGAGACTGAATTGTTTACACGAAGATACAGACGAACAAGGTACGTAGAAGGGAAGCGGCGATGGCAATGGCAATGGCGATGGCCGAGGGTGAGGGTGAGGGTGAGGTTGGCGCGGCAGGCGCGATGGGGGCGCGGCCGCCTTGAAGTTGGTGGTAGCTGTGTGGTTTGGTTCGCTCCTTCTCTCCAGATGCGGGCGGGCGGGTGAGGTCTGGCGAGACGCAGACGAGACGGGCGCCAGGACGGTGCAGGCCGCGAAGATGGATGGGCGAGGCGTGCAGTGAGGGAGAAACGAGGGTGGATGTGAGCGTGGTGGTTTGGAGCCGACTTTGGGACGCAGGGGCGGGAGGAGCTCAGCGTCAGAGTCGCATGCAGCGCACTCGCAGAAGGGGCAGCACTGTGAGCGGCATGGGGGTGGCGGGCGGGTTGTGAGGCAGACGGGCGCGGGCGCAGACGCGGGCGCGGGCGAGGGCGTGTGGATGGGAGGGAGAGAGGGAGAGGGAGAGGGAGGGGAGAGGGAGGAGCAAGGGCAGACAGAGGCCGGGGATGGGGAATATGGTCGGGATGGGATAGGGCTCTGGCGTAGGCGCAGGCGCGGGCGCAGGCGCAGGGTGGAGGAGCAGAGAAGGAGCAGGCAGGCACAGGCGTGGCGCTGTGATTGGGCTGCCTACTCGACACGGAAGCAGTCTCCACCACGGCCGTCGAAGCTCGTGGGCCTTCTGGAAGCCTGCCAAAGGCCAATGCCGGCCAATGGCTGCCACGGCCTGCCAGTGATGCAAATGCTCCGCCGCGTCATGTCTCAGCGCGAGCAGGCGTTTGCCCATGTCGACTAGCCATGTACGTGCTATGCCTGCCCTGCCCTGCCTTGCCCTGCCCTGCCATCCCACACACATTCACTCACTACCACACCACTACAACCACGACCACCTCCACCTCCACATCCACATCCGCATCCACACCCGCGCCTTTGCATCCACGCCGCCCATCGCATCGCGCCCTCGCCTCCTCGCCTCCTCGCCTCCTCGCCGTCTCTGTCTGTCGCGCCCGCCGTTGGCGCCTCCGTCCGTCCCCTTGTGCGCCAGCCGAGGCCAGGGCGGCCAACGGCAAGCCCAGAAAGAGAGCCGCTCGCGCAAGCTTGGCTGCAGGACGGCCCAAGTCCTGAAACGCATCCTGTACACTACGCACTAACCGTGGCCTCGTATCCCATGTACATGCCTACATACCTACATACACGTACATATGCCGCACACAGCACTCTACATACATACCATTCTATCCATGTACCCTCTTTCGCCGCCTGCCACTCCGCCTAGCCCCCGCTGGCCCTCGCCTCCTCTGTCCTGTCCTGTCCTGTCCTGTCCGGTTCTGCTCTGCCCTGGGCTGCCTCTTCTCGACTCCTTCTCTTGCCTGTGCGCTCTGTGCCAGTGCCAGCGCCAGCGCCAGCGCCTGTGCCAGTGCCTGTACCAGTGCCCTCCGTCTGACATGTCGGCCCCAGCGGCTGGCCCATTGCCACCACGGGCCTTCGTCATCTCCCGCACCCATCCCAGCACAGCGAAGCCTTCTCGAAGTGGCCACTCGTGCTATGTACCGCGACACAGCGCTGCCTTTGCAACTGTGGGGTGCCACTGACGAGCCCCCTGTTCGGTCCGCTTTTGCACGCGAAAGATGCTTGCTGATCAACGACTGCTGATCGCGAGCCTGAGTCGGTGCCCCTCCAAGCCCTCCACCCCCTCAAGCCATTCAGCCATCCAATTCAGCCATTCAACCCTCGAGCAACGGCCGCCATGGTGCCTGTTATGGCGCCTCCGCAATCTGTTCGCACTCAACCCACCCACGCACACGCCCCTTGTACGCGACTATACGGCCTGTACCCATGGAGCCACATGCCCTCGTCGTCGGCCAGCCTTGCACTCGCCCTCGCCCTCCCTGGCCCTGGTCCTGTCCTCGCTTTTCGTCGACTGCCTAGCGCATCGCCCTAACCACTAGGCCGGCATGTGCGCCTGCTCCCCTACACGTAAGCAGCGCTCCCGGCCCGTGCGCACCACACAACGAGGTCACACACACAGCAACTCTACCTCCACTAACTGCCACACTAGCCACGCATAATCCGCCCTCACCTGGTGTCTCATTCGCCCTTTTTCCTCGGGGGGCCTGTCAACCCTGCCCGGCATCCACAAAGTTGCCTTTATGCCAACCCTTGCCTGCTGCATCGCTAGCTGGGCAAGATAAGACCTGGACAAGGCTGCTGATCTTACCTCTTGGTCAGCTGGAATCCGGGGTCAAGGTCTGCCACACGCTCATGAACTGCATCACACAACCCTTCCCGCTTTGCTTGCGCGAGTCACCCTATCCCCGCGCCAAGCAACCTACACCCATCCTCCACCCGACTGCACCATTGTCGCCGTGGCGCCCTCATGTCAAATGACGCCCAACTGTGGATTCACCATAGATTAGTATATTTGCTCGACCATGCCATTGGAACCACGCACCCGATCGTCATGGAACAAACATCCGGGTCGTGGATGATGTCGTCTGCAATGAATCAGCCAATACGCCCTATCGGCCCCCTCCCCAAAAGTGCCATGCACAACTACCTTTGCATACATACTGCACACACTTTCTCTTCTTTACTAAATATCGTCCTGCACACTAAACAAAACCTGATGCCTTGAACCTCTAACGCCCACATACGTATACACACACGCCCACATACACCCCTCTAGCCTACGCATGTCAGCAGCCGACACCTCCCTTGTCATCCCTCCATGTAAGCTATTGGCGTGGCTTGCCTTCAAACCATTTGCAGCTTGCAAATCTCCACATGGGTCGCCTATAACAGACGTGGACACACGTTCCAAAGTGTAGACTCAGGAGTGAGTCCAGTTTCAGGGCACTAATGTAACAAGCCTTTCGGACTTAAGCACCCTACTCCCATGTTTGTTCCTTTCATTGGCACCTCTTGAACGACAAGAAGACATTCAGTCCCGGCAGGGATGCTATCTTACACGCTCAACTGGGTTCGGGCGTCCTTCCGAGCCCTCTCCACCGGGGGTACGCACTTTCCACCCCCCAGGCTATGGGAAACAAACATTTTCTTCGGAAAAAGTCAAAACCACTGTCGAATGGGGCGCCTTCTCATGCCAAGCATACCCTGTGGTCTCCACTCTAGACGCAAGAGCGTTATCGTGAACTTAAATACCCAGCTAGGAAACGATATTACGCGTTTGTAAGTCAGCGGCTATCTCAACCCTTTGTTCGCGTGTCATGTGCAGACCAGGTACTTGCCTGTTGAGCTCAAAACGATATTCCTCTCCAATCTCGATGCCGCTGGCTGGACCACATTGGCCTGGGGTTTAGAGAGAGAGAGAGAGAGAGAGAGAGAGGCTCCTGCTTCCTGTTGAGACTCAGTATGGCCCTACGTCCTGTTGAACTCTATAAGAGAGAGATGATTGATCAGCTAGTAAACCGGCTGTCCCACGGATACTACGTATTCTGGTCAGCATGTCCCAACTTCAAAGACATATCATGTTCAGTTATGAAAAGCAAAAAACGAAAGCCGTTATAGACGAGCCAAGCACTTGGCAACAAAGTGGATGAGTTCTTATTTCATGTCTATCCGTATACACTTATCGTACAACCCCCACCTTGGTTAGGCTATCCTACAGTCAGCCCTGTTTCCCAATCACATGGGTACACCTGCCACAAATATCCTCGGTTTCTTCCTTGACAAAGCGCCAGCACCGCGGACACTTTTCTCGGCTCGGAGGATGCACAAGAACTCTTGACTTTCCAAGCAAATCACTCACTCCCTCTTCTTCTCCACTGACCACCACAGCCTCCTCTTCTACCCATGCCCATTCTTGCGTCATCTGTTCCGTATCTTCCGCTACAAAACCCAGTTGTGAACTCGAACTCGAACTCGAACTCGACGGCAGGGTATCCGGCAGCACCCGAATCCTCACCTCGCTTACGACCAACAAGCCCGCCAATTGCTCCTCCATGTCTGCAACTTGAAGACTAAGCGGATGCATGGCTTCTGCAAATGACTCGCTAAAGGCCTTGATACTATCCGTACCCAGGTACACAGTAGCCGCACACTCAAGACTAGACCCAATCTTCTTCTCCGCGCGAACTCTTTCTTGGGCAACCTTGATCGCCGCACCAAGCGCACCTAGAACACCATTGATGCGTTCCAGACTCTTAGATTCTGTCTCGCCAAGCGGTGGGAGACGCAACCACACGGCCCGTGCAGGATGGATGCTATTTTCCTTCAAGCCAGCTGGAACATGGTCCCACACTTCTTCCACAAGCAACGGGCACACGGGCGCCAACATCTGCAACAGCTCATAAAAGACAAGGCCCAAAACGCGCTGCAGCGTCTGGCAATCAGTCAAATCGCCCGTGTAGACTCTGTCCTTGAGTGTCTCAAAGTAAAAAGCACTGAGATCCATGGATATGTACTTGTTGACCGTGTTGATGGCCTTGAAAAACTCATACCTCGCAAAGTGCCCGTGGGCTTCGCTGCTCACCTGGACCAGACGGTGGACAGCCAGACGATCAGTGAGGTTACCAAAGTCGGCAGTGGCAGGGACGAGATGGTTGAAGGACGCAAAGGGCGGCGGGCACGAGGGCAGTGAGAAGATACCCAGTAGCCATTTGAAGGTGACGCGGTACTTGTGCAAGGCTTGGTTCACAGACATGAGTAGGGGCTGGCCAATGGTCACGTCGCGTGTGTAGTCACTGCTTGCAGCCCACAGACGCAGCGCATCGGCGCCCATGGCATCATACGTCGGCATGTGCTTTGCGGATGCGTCTTGCTTGACACCACCCTTTTGCTTCTTGCGCTTGACTGGTGGGAGCAGTTCGCCAGACATTATTTGAAACGGCGAGATGACGTTGCCAAGTGACTTGCTCATTTTGCGCCCTTCCGAGTCGAGCGTGAAGCCATGTGTGATGAGAGTCGTGAAAGGCGCTTTGGCTGTCGCCGTCGAGTAGGGCTGCGTAGCGACATGAGTGAGGAGCGACGATTGAAACCAACCCCGATGTTGATCAGTGCCTTCGAGGTAGACATCAGCTACAGGCTGGTCTTTGTGCTGAGGAAGAAGCGTCCAGCTCGTTCCGCTGTCAAACCACACGTCCATGGTATCTCTGCCACGGACGTAGGTGCCATGGAGGTGCTCGGGCTTCCACGCTGCGTCGTCCGGAGCATCTGTCCACCACGCATTGATGCCCCGCTCTTTGATGACTTGGATAATGTGCTCGATGGTTTTTGAGTCCATGGTTGCTTCTAGCGTCTCGCCTTGAACCTTGTACAGAGCAGGGATAGGCACGCCCCACGCACGCTGGCGCGAAATGCACCACTGACTGCGGCCTTGAATGAAGCTCTCCAAGCGACTTTTACCAGATTCCGGTTTGAAGTTGACATTAGCAATGGCCTTCATCGAGGCGTCCTTGATGCTCTCGACGTTTGCGAACCACTGCTCGGTAGCGCGGGTGATGACGGGTTCTTTCGTCCTCCAATCAATGGGGTACTTGTGCCGGTAGTTCTGCTTTGCACGCAGCATGCCTAGTTTCTGCAGATAGTTGCACACAGCGTTGCTGCCTGATTTCTTGATGTCCGTGACGAGCAGGCCTTGGAGCAGGTCTGGCTGTTCGGGGAACGCATCCTTGGTGAAGGCGCCGGCGTCGTCTACAGGAGCAAAAGCCGGGATACCAAGTGACATACAGACGTTGTAGTCGTCCATGCCATGGCCAGGAGCGAGATGAACCAGACCCGTACCAGACGAGTCGGTGACAAAGTCGGCGTGAATGATGGGCTGGAGCCCGTCGGCTTTCTGGAACGGATTCTCATATTGGACTTGGTCAGCAAGATGCGACCCACGCAGCTCGGATACTACAATCTCTAGCTTGCGCTCAAGAACCTTTTCGTACTCTGCTACTCGTGAAGCTGCAAGGAGAACCAGTTCATTGTTGTTTGCCACATCCCTGACTACGCAATACTGCATGTCGCGGTGTACCGCAATGGCCTTGTTCGCAGGCAGCGTCCACGGCGTCGTGGTCCAAATCACGACGCTGACATCCCCTTGAACCTCCTTCAGCGCCCCCGTTTTCAGCGCTTCAGACAGCCGCACGGGATACCGCACAAAAGCCGCCAAACTCTTGTGACCCTCGTCGTACTCGAGCTCCGCCTCCGCAAGCGCCGTCCTCGAGCTAGGACTCCAATACACTGGCTTAAACTGCCTGTAAATCAATCCCTTTTCAAACATGGTCTTAAACACCTCGAGCTGTCGTAGCTCAAACCCGCGCTCCATAGTTTGATACGCATTCTCCCAGTCACCCATGACGCCCCACTCCCTAAAACCCTTCTTCTGCTCTTCAATCGTGCGCGTCGCCAACTCCCTTGCTGCCTCGCGCACGCTCACGGGGTGCGTCTTTGCCGCATCTTTCTTCTGCGCTTGCAGTGCTTTGACTTCAATGGGCAGGCCATGGCAGTCCCAACCAGGGACATACGAGACTTTTTTCCCTTGGCCGACTTCAAACCTGCATATGACGTCTTTTGTGATTTTATTCAGTGCATGACCTATATGTAGGGGCCCGTTGGCATACGGTGGTCCGTCATGCAGCGTGAAGCTCGGTATGCTAGTAGCGTCCTTTGCTACTGCCCCAGAAGCGTTTGTGGAACTGTCTCCTGAGCCAGCAAAGTGTCCAGGACACACTATGCGGTCGGCGCTGCGCTGCCACGCATATAACTCATCGGTGCAGCGGCGTAGGTACTCGCGGTTCGCAGATGGCAGGGGCCGCGGGGGGAACGCGGATTTGGGGAGTCGCAGTGTGTTGGACCATGATGCGCGGAGGATGCGAGTCGGGGTTAGCATAATAGCATTGTGGGCGGGGCGGAATCGGCGGGGAGAAAGTTGCAAGTTGGTGGTTGTTGCTGGGATATTTTTTTGGGCTCCAGATCATCATGGGTTGTTGGGTGGGGTTCGGTGATAGGGCGGAGATAAGTGATTGAGAATAGGGTGCGTGGAAAAGCAACTAGTAGAATTGGCTAGGTATTGGCCAAAGGTAAGTATAGAGGGTATGAATATGGTAAAACTATCTATCGTATACAAGGCATAATACTCGTCAGTCACGTATTTCGTTTATCCCTTCCCTTTCCAACATCAAAGACAGTATCCTGAACGCCTTCCAACCAAACCTCCATCTAAGAGTAACAGTTTGCAAACGCCTCGTGTAAACTCCATCTTGTTAATAAATTGTCAAAGAGCTCACAGCCCCATTCTTGAGGACTTCAAACACCATTCCTGGAAAGCCAAATAGCTCCACATTCCCCACGTCTGTGCCACCACCTTCCATGACACTACCAGCATTGGCAAACTTGCTCTTCTTCCCTGAGCTATCTTCCCACCCCCCAAGCAACTCGCAGCTACTTCCAGGGCTATCTCCCCAGCCTCGATTTAGCGCCATACCACGCTGCTGTAGTCTCTCTTGCTCCTCGTTCTCGTAGTACGGTTTGAAGACTTCTTTCAGGCGACCGGAAATATCGCCGAAACCCATTTCGGAATTCAGTGGCTCGCGGTACATGGCCGATGGAACATGCTCGAGCGTCCATCTACTTCTGCGATGTCTATTGAACTGATATGAGCCCGGGACGTTGCCGTGGAATATGATCTTCGTTGCGGTGAGATGGTTCAGGGGTTGGGCACTGAGCTCCCCTGCTTCCTGCAAATCAGCCTCTCGCCTTTCGGCAGTCGGCGAAGGCGGAGAAATCTGCGTGGCCTGTGATATCAAAATGTCGAGGCCATGGTGGTAGTAGTTGTAAAAGTGCTCTGCTGCGGCAATTTCTCGCTCTTGTGCTTCCAAAGCTGCCTCGTCATCGTCTTCCCATGTATCCTCATCGTCGCTCCTGATAGCTGAGCCAGGATCCGAGTCCTCATCAGGTGTGAAACCACCAGGAGAAAGGTCCGATGCGTCGCTTGTTCTTCGATCCTTATGGATGGACAGTCGGTGGTCATTTTTACGGTATATCGAATCGGGGGCGCCCAACTCCATGATCAGATCTTGAGGCGTTGTCTCACTCAGGACAATCCAGAATGGCGGGCTAGAACGCCGGACAAGCTCGATCCTTCCTTCGCCATGTATTCTGACTGTTTCGATCTCATCCGGCCCGCTGTCTTTGGCTTTGGCTAGCATCAACGACCTTGGATTCGCAGGGGGTGCGGTGAATAGGGTGGCGCGGGCCTTTTGCCATGATTCTCCACTAAAGACAGCCATGGAAGTTGCCGGGCCAGTAGCAGACGACGACAAGAGTGAGATAAAGTCCTTCTTAGGGGAATATGCAGAGTGCTGAACAGGAAAGTTGAACGCTATGCCAGGGTAGGATAGGTTATATGTGCCCATCGCGTTTGGATCTTCCGACTTTGGCGGCACATACTCTCCGCCATAAGTCGGCCCTAGTAGCTTGTCGTAAACATGTCTGAACCTTGGACCTGCCGGACCTGCCGAGAAGCCCCCATCTGCAGGCTTGTACACTTCAATGTCCTTGTATACTAGTCGGGCTTTTGCAAAATCCAGCACTTCGATAAGACGTAGGCGCTGGTCAGGGCCATCGAACTGGAGGCGGAGGCCGTTGTCGGGAAGGATGACTTGTATTGGGGTCGAGATGGGATGAAAGTCGTCGTGGTAGAGGTGGAAACGAGGAAAGGCTTTGACTTCGGCTTTGATAGTCGTCAGTAATTCGTGTAGTGAGCACCCCAGGGCTGCGTTTCAGTCAGCTTGGTAACGCGCAACGACTGTGATGACCAACTCATAAAGCTTATGCTGCGCCCTGGCTGCAGCTGCATATTTCCATCTTCCATACTGGGCTTTGTATATGAATCTCAGCGCAAAAGTGGATCGAGGGAGTTGCAACACGCTTGTGAGTTGGAGTGAAGCTACCTAGCTCACCAATGGTAGTAGGATAAGCTCGTGCTCAGTTCACGAGGACATGTGACACACCCATGCAAGACACGATCAACCCGACACCGAACACAGGACAATGAAGGGCCCGGGCGCTCTGGCAGTAATACAGTACATACATACGTATATCCTAAAATGTAGTCGTCGACCCCAAGTCTACATGCGGTCGGCGACGTTGTTGAAAGTGAACGAGGGGTGGTGGGGCTTCAGGACATGTCGCTAGCACGTCTGATCCATGGATTCAGAAGGGCCTGGGTGATAGCAGAGCAATGGCAGGTAAAAAAACTTCTATGGAGATGATACCAGCATCTATTTAGTCATGATAGACATAAAGATGTGCAAGTCGAGCTGCATTGACGTAGCGCGAGGGGTTCGTGTGAAGGTACCTGGCGCGTGGTCTGAGCGTCCGCGCTTCCGCGATGCCTGCAGCATCTGTTTACCGATTGTTTACTTTCAGCCGGCGCTCCACAACACCAGACGTTCAACATACTAACCACCAGCACAACACGCCCGCCACACCCACAGCGGCATCATGTCTGGCCTCCCAAGACCCGGGGCGCCGGTCAAGCGCACAACAACATCAATGCGCCCCCCAACGACGCGACCGCCGCATCTGGCACGCGGCCGTTCAGCGACACCCGCCATGGATGGACGAGCATCAAGAGCAGAATCAGTGGCTTCGACTGTGCGGGCGCTCCGTTCATCACCCATGAAACGCAAAGAGCGCGAATTTGAGGCCGACGGAGAAGAGACCAACATCAACGTTGTTGTCCGATGCAGAGGGCGAAATGATCGCGAAGTGCGCGAAAACAGCGGCGTTGTGGTGTCAACCAACGGAATCAAGGGCTCGACTGTAGACCTGTCCATGGGATCGAGTGCGCTCAGCAACAAGACATATCAGTTCGACAAGGTTTTCTCGCCAGCAGCCGACCAGAGCATGATCTTTGACGAGGTTGTTTCGCCAATTTTGGACGAGGTGATTCGACACGATGCCGTCCATGGTGATAGTGGCTGACAAGTGTAACAGGTTGTTGATGGCTTCAACTGCACAATCTTTGCCTATGGCCAGACTGGCACGGGTAAAACATACACAATGACGGGTGACATCACCAATGTCCTTCCACTCCCAGATGCTGCTGGTATAATACCACGTGTGTTGCACGCCCTCTTTACTCGCCTCGAAGCCGACGAGCTCGACAATTCGGTCAAGTGTTCTTTTATTGAACTGTACAACGAGGAGTTGCGCGACCTCCTATCCCCAGACGATGCGACGAAGCTCAAGATCTACGACGACAACAGCAAAAAGGGCTCTACCACAACCATGGTGCAGGGTATGGAGGAATGTCACCTAAAGACCGCCTCCGAGGGCCTCAAGCTACTGGCTAATGGAAGCCACAAGCGACAAGTCGCAGCGACAAAGTGCAACGACCTGAGTTCGCGAAGTCACACTGTCTTTACCATCACCGTCTACATTAAGCGAACATCGGGCGATGGCCAGGAATACCTAAGCGCTGGAAAGCTCAACTTAGTCGATCTTGCGGGTAGTGAAAACATTCAGCGCAGTGGAGCTGAAAACAAGCGAGCTGCAGAAGCCGGTCTGATTAACAAGAGTCTGCTAACATTGGGTCGCGTTATCAACGCGCTCGTCGAACGCAGCCCCCATATTCCGTACCGAGAGTCAAAGCTCACACGTTTGTTGCAAGACTCGCTAGGCGGTCGCACGAAAACATGCATCATTGCAACCCTGTCGCCAGCGAAGAGTAACCTGGAGGAAACCATTTCTACCCTAGACTACGCTTTCCGGGCCAAGAACATTCGGAACAAGCCCCAGGTCAACCAACCGATTAACAAGAAAACCCTGCTCAAAGAATACACCACAGAAATTGAGAAGCTCAAGAGCGAACTGATCGCAACAAGGCAACGAAACGGCGTTTACCTTACTCAGGAGAACTACGACGAAATCACGACGATAAGCGAGTCGAGACGAATTCTAAGTGAAGAGCAGCGCGAACGGCTCGAAACCATGGAGGTCAACCTCCGCAATAAAGTCGAAGACCTGTTCAAGTTGACGACAAAATTCCAGACACTGAAGAAGGACAATGAACAGACGCAGCTAGAGTTGGATGGGACAAAGGGCATCCTGGAAAAGACGGAAATTGTTCTGAACCACACTCGTCAGAACCTGGAAGAGGAGGCGGAGCTACGCAAGGCACACCAAAAGACAGAGGAAGAGCTTGCAGAAGTAGGCCGAAGCATGATGTCAACTCTGAGCAAGACGACATCAGCAATCGATGGCCTGAGGTCCAAGATCCGCCGAAAATCCGAACTCCAATCACAAAACCGACGCAACTGGAATTCCTCGCAAACGCAGGTTGTAGACACTACCCGTCTGGTCGAGGACCGGATAGAAGAGTTTCAGCACCAGCAAGAGCAGCTGATGGATGCCATCTCCGAGCGAATGCAGACGTTCGTCCGGGACGAACTCGAGAAGCTGGGCGCCTCGCAGTCGTTTTTGCAAGAAAAGATGGAAGCATACCAGACATCCGAGTCCGAGGTTAACGGTCAAACGGCGCAAGCCCGTGATCATATGAACGAGGTGCTTGAAGAGATCAAGACGTTGCGTGAGGAAGTAAAGACAAAGATTGGTGCAGGACTTGATGAACTTTCTGCTGCGGCGGAGACCATCTCAGCAAACATCATCACCGAATTGGACGCCTTTCACACCCAAGTTCACTCGTCCTACGCGAGCCTGGGCCGTGACTTCAAGACCACTTTTGACGATTTGGTCAAAGATCTGAATGACCAACAAGCAGAAAACGAGCGACTCCATCAACAGGTTGTAGAGGCCAACACAGCTTTGATCGAGGCCAACAAGGCATCTGAAGATCAGCTTGCAAAGCTTGTGGACGAGGAGAAGCAAAAGGCCGCCGAAGACCGCCAAGAGTTGTTGACACAAATTACTGCGCTCATGAATGCAAATGCGGAGGCGCAGGAAAAGAGACTACAAGAAAGACTCTCTGCTGTGCGTGAAGAGATGACCGCTACCAACACTGCATTCGAGGCCAAGCAGGGTGCTTACACCGAAGGTGTCAATGCATGGTCAGACAAGTCAAGAGATATCCTGGCAGGTGTTTCTAAGTCGAGAGAGGCTGTCAAGACTAAGATCAAGTCTGACTTTGCTGCCGCTACCGAACACTCTACGTCGATCAAAGACACAACCACGTCTGTTCATGAAAGCACCGTCAAGACAGTTGAAGCTCAGATGGCGCATCTGGACACCCAGTTGCAGTCCTTGGATGACATCGTTTCTCGTATCCGTGAGCAGAACAATGCTCACCATGCTGCGCATACAGCATCGCTCGCTGCTCTATCAACAACCGTCGGAGCCTCGTACTCGAGCATTGGAGACCATTTATCTTCTTCATTTGATCGCGTTCAGTCCCTCGAGTCTGACATGTCGGCCCACACAGCAAGCCTCAAGGAGACTTTGCCATCTCTGGCGGCTGAATCAGATATCCGCGCTCCACTGCACGAGCTCCGTCACACCGTCAGCAACCAGAATTTGATGGAGTACAACCCTACTGGCGAGACACCTCAGCGCGTATCCTACAGCATTCCTTCCACTCTTCCCCGCACCGAAGCTCACGAGACTATCATATCCCGCCTTCGCAACCGGCCTACGTCAGCCGACAGCACAACCCGAAGTCCTTCCAAGCAACCGGTTTTCAATGACGCAACCAATTCTCTTACCTCGCCGACCAGCTTACTTTCGCCCACACCCACCAAGTCTGAAATAATGTTCCCTTCGATTAGTGCGCACGCCCACACCATTTCACTACCCACAGGAGGAGGGGGCGGCGGCGGCAACCCCTCTTCTCTGCGGGAGTTGGATGTTAACGTGGTAGCACAGGAAGCTCATACGCAGCCTCTTCCCCATCTCGCATCCCAATCTTCTTGCGAATCACTGGTCAACGGGCCCCCAACCAAGAAGATGCGTACAAGCGTCGAAGAGGGGAGTAAGCTGCCCATGAAGAAGGTGAAGAAGACGGTTGGCGTTGCTGGCGAGAGGATCGACAGGGAGAATATCGCGAATATCGAGAATAGCCCTGGGCCTGGACTGGCTGCGGGGAGGAGGTTGAGGAGCCATGGGAGCACCTAGACCTGAGTCTTTTTTTTTCTTTCTCAACTAGTCTTTGTTTTGATCGAGGGGACAGGCAGTGCTTGAAGGGGAGAAATGATAGAGGGCGAATCGGTTCTCACAACCACTATAGTCACGGTGTCTTTCTTTTGGGTGGCTTTTATGGGGTTTCTTTCTGGGGGCGTTCTTAAACAACAACTGACCTTGGGGTTGTGTCACTAGTACAGTGTTCTTTTTGTCACTTTCATATACAGGGGGTATAGGGTATGAGGGTATTTTCGGGCCCCAACTTCAGCATGGAAAATAGGCGCAATGAAAGACTTGTGATGTTCAATGCTCAACCTTGGAAATGCTAGTGCTTTCGCTTTTTGATTTGGTAATTGGAACTTTCGCTTGACGGGAGGTAGCGAATATTGGGAAGCATGGGAGACCAATCTTTGACCATTGATGAGACATACCATACCACACTAGTACCCTGCTCTTACAAGCCACAACCATTTATTCTCTCTATCTCCGCTCCCTCTCATTATCCTACAAACTTTCACCAACAACATGTAATTTCTTATATGCAACGCCACCCGCCCCCAGCGCCACGAGCAAGTTTCTCCGCGGCACACATACAACCCCATCACATTCATCCACACGTCCCCATCCAACAACAACATTGATACCCAAAGCCCGTTCCTCGGACGCGAAAAAACCCGCGGCAGCATACTAAACATGTGGCGACTCCAAGTCATTACGAGGCCTATCCATCCCGCTTACCCACATACACACATGTACATGTATGTGCGTAGCGAACTTTTTTTTCCTTAAAAAAGAACAACAACAAAGCTCCGCGGAGACAAACAAGGCTCAAGTATTACCATACGCAACGTTTCTAAAAGAGGAAGTGCAAGCGGGAGAAAACGTAATTGTATGCGATGCGGGCATGGTAGCGAGGACGGAAAATACCGGTCAGGGACGTGATGGTGTAAGTAGCGATTGTGGAGAGGGGTGGATGGATGGATGGATGGATGGATGGATGGATGGATCATTTCACTATATATTAATCATATTGAGCAAGGTGGGAGGGTGGGTTGGAAGTAGGGGGTGGGGATAGGAGGTCAAGTTTCCAACGTAGTGCACACGTACGTACGCAATTTTTGATGATTCTTGTAACGTACATCGTACAAAAGCTCCGAGGGGCGCGAGATGCATGCAGGCTGTGAAGAGGAAGCACCGATCGTACATATTGCATCTCTGGCTTTTTTGAGATGAGATCTTTTTTCAGCCTACCAGTGTTGTTTTGTTCTTTTTTGTTATATCGGGGCTTGCAACGTTTGGCGCGACTGCGCAGATGCGAACGTGGATGTTTTGCTTTTCTTTTGCTGATGAGGTGCGGCGGGCCCAAGGGGTTGGTTGAGCTACCCCAGTGCGCGGCCGGCAGATCGGATAGCGTGAGACGGTGGTTTTGTAGCAAGCTGCTCGTGCCGAGGACAACGACACGGATAACGGGCGGAAGGAGATTGCCGGCAGGGTAGACTAATAATGCTCACTGTCGGTTGAGGCCCCCCTCTACCTCCTCCCCACCTTTCCAAATTCGCTCAAAGGCCCATCACACCTTGCCCGTCCCGGCCGAGGCCTCATCGCAGTTATTACTAGATTGGGAATTTGAGCTGGTGACTGTTATCATGAAAGCTCATAGCTGGATCGGGAAAATGCTGGATCTTAGTTGTCAAGTTGGGCATTGCCCATTCAAGAAACCAGGCTAGCCTAAGGAGCCGGGCGTGCCGGACTAGGAAATAGTGCAAACCAAGAGGGATTTATTGACGGGTGTGATGTGAACAACGCGTGACTACAAGATCGTACTAGAATCAAACGAGTCCTAGGCTTGTCTTCCTGGGGGTAAAGGATCAAGAGATCAAGATCTAAGCGGAAGACGGATACTTCTCGGGCCGACGGTAGTACACGGAAGGGAAAACAAAACAAAAGTGATATGTCGTCTACTGGAGCATCTTAGCTGTGGCTGAAGCTGAGGCTAGGGCCTTCGGGCGCTAGAAAGGAGGGAAAATAGCGCTGTGGGGGATCCACAAAGCAGTCGACCAAGTCCAGACTGGTCTTTTTGGATTGCTGGGAGAGTGAAAAGAAAAGCAAAGAGGGCGGTGCATGTGCATACGATCGGGATGTCACGATAAAAACAAGTTGAGGTCTTGCAGCTATTTCCTCGGAGCGCTCACCGGAACCTTTTTCTAACAAGCAACATGTAGCCATAATTGGCTGAGCAGTTGGGTAACAATCCCATTGTTTGTTTGTTGAGGCCCAAGATACGCCACATGCAGAGGAGTTGGCGTCAGTTAGCCTACAGAAATGTCAACCGCCAAGGGCGATTGGGTTTCGGAGACAAACAACAGATCCAATTGACAAGAAAAATTGCGCAGCCCCTTTTCTTGGCCCAACCAGGGTGCTCCCTAACGCGAACGAATGCAGTGTCGCAGTCGTGACGTGCTCCAACGTGGAGGATGCCGAAGAAGAACATTTCGATATGCAGGTGCCATGTGTTGGAGCCCTACAGGGCAAATGTGGAATTTCATAACGAATTCTACGCTCGATTTCACGCCTACACCGCTTGATTCGGATGGTACTTTGATGGTGAGTCGCGGAGGTCTGTTTCACGATGTTTTGTTGTGGATTGGCATGTTGGGCTGACCGGAATGGACTATCGCAATTTGAGATAGTACGGGATGGCAAATGGGGGGGAACCTTTGACTGCCTCTGAAAAAAATGGGTGCTGTCAGGTGCTGTTTCATCTGCTGACTTGTTGCCTCACTTTGAGTTGGGTCGAACCGTGAGTAGTTCTTGGACTAAGTAGAGGGCCGAAGAAACCCGGCCGTCTGAATGAGTATCGTGAGCTTCATTCCAGGAGATCATGAGTGGAGAACTAGTGGAGACTGAAGATGGTAGTGTGGGGCGATCCGATGATGCACTTCAATTATGCAGTGATGAGGAGGGTATATGCACAAGGGTGAAAGGAAGAGAGGAAAAAGGAAAAAGAAGGGCTGGCAGCGCTCGCTTCATGCAGCCTGTACTTTGTTGTTATCCGTTGGCACACCGTAACATATATGTCGATGCCCATGTCTAAGGCGCATGGCTGCAGGGTGTGGTCGTCTGAAGGACGTCAGACGGGTGACTGAAGCCGATCTACGTATGTACGTATGCAGATGAGATCTGACGCACCCCCACGCTAGCCTGGGTGTGCGCGTGCGTGTCGGGTACTATGGCCGACAGCAGTATACCCCAGAAACACAATTCAAGGTCCCAGGGTATGTTTGATAGTGTGACATGTGTTCGGGGCGACATTCCGCTGTGCTGGTAGTGGCCGGTCCCAGAAGCGTGGAATCTAGTGGCACGAGTGCCGAATGTCGTGCGTTGCGTCATTTGCTCGGTGATATTCATGATTCCGTTGCCGCGTCGTCGCGCGGACTTGTGCAGCAACGCGCCAATCTTGTATACGAAGCCAATATTGCATGGGCCATCTAGGGGCATTCGAGGCCTGGTGTCCTTGGCCAAAAGCGCAGTGCTTGGGGGAGGGCTTTTGCAAAACACATGTTTGGGGAGAAGTGTAGTGGGCATGACAGCGCTATTGTGGCTGGTAATTTCGTCGAGAGCTCGGCGTCTGATCAACATGCTCGCATGTCTTTGTCAAGTACATGTTGGACAACTATCTAGCTGGGTACCGTACCCTCGCGTGCGCGAGGGCCATACAGATAGCCTTGTTATGCCCACCCAAAGATACACGTGGTATCCCACGTTGCTCTCTGCAAGAGCCAAAGAAATGGGTATCATACGCCCACTGTTGCGTAGTGAATGTGTATGGCCGTCCAACGATACATGGTAATGAAACCTGTGTAGTGCAATCTTACTCTCCACCGCTTTGCCATCTAACCGAGCGCAGGGCGCTTGTAATTATATGATTATCTCCAAGGATTCATGATGGAGTGTAATTCCGGGCTGCTTATGAATATTCAGAGGGGTCGTGTGCGGGGCGTCTATGGCGAGGATCACTGTGTCTGGGCTTGGTGAGGTGTGTGGTGGCAGACTCGCCTGACGTGTCATGTCCATTGCCGAGTTGGGAACCTAATAGCGCAGAAAGCGGTCCTTGTCGTGGATAGGTAGGTAGGTAGGAAGGAGGGGTCAAGCGAGTGTGTTGGCGACCTCTTCCGGAATGAATGGTAGTGAGGGAGGGGGAGTCCTGTTTGCCAACTAGATACTGCTGGTAGACCGGTTGACAATAGGAGGAAAAGGCATCTTTCGGTCCTCCTCTTCGTCATCGTCAAGTAGATGGTCGCCAGGATAGTCGTTCACGTCATCCTCGAGCATCTTAAAGGTTTCCATGTAGGCGCGTGAGGGTACTGACTCTGGGGAGACGAGAAGGGAGGCTACGTCCATCTTGATTGATCTCGGGTAGAGGTGGTCGTTGGGGTCTTTGACGAACCATGGACCGCTTGGTTCATGGGCCGCCAACTTGACTGGGGGGACATCGAGGGCAGCAAATCTCTCGGCTAAGATCTTGCGCAGCACACGTTCGACCTGCTCGTCTGTTGGGCCATGTGTGAGTTGCCTCTGCTCCAATCGAACGAGCCGCTCGTTCATCTTGCGGAAACACAGCTCTGTTCTCCGCATAAACTCATGACTGCAAGGGTTAGTATGGTTGATGTCGTCTGAGAATGCTGTAGGTTGACATACTACCAGTTTGCGATTCGATCAAAGGAGTGGTTGATCATTTGCAGTTGATAGGTGAAGGACATGGTGAACTCGGGAAAGGGAGAGGAAGGGAAAGAGATGGACGGTAAGAAAGCAATAGAAGGGGCCAGCCGAGGGGACAGATTGACAGATGGGCAGACCTTGGGACCAGGTAGCAGTAGGTGGACGGGCGTTGAAGTCAGGTATGGGTACAGGCGCTAGGAGAGGGGGGGTCGATGGGTCGGACAAGTGGGATGTGTGATATATACGAGGCCCCAGAAAACGGGTGTACCTCTATAGGCGGCTCGAGTGGCACGAATGAGCCTGGCCTTGGACATGCAGCAGGGTGGGTAAGGCGCGGCAGGGTCCACAGCTGGCGGGAAGGCTTGAAGGATGGTTGGCCGAAAGAGGATGCATGGCAGCAGGCCAATGGGGGCGTTGGCAAAGAAATGGATGGGGCCTTTGGGAAGTGTTTGAACCAGGCCGGGAGGGCAGACGGGGTCCGTGGAGCAGCATGCCGGGCTGTCAGGCGGAGTAGGCGTATACCACTCGCGAGGAGAGCGAGGCCGCTGCTGGTGCAGGCGGCCCGGTCGCGTGGAATGGGTGCAGAGAGTGAATGCAGGGGCGTGGCCAGGGCGACCACCCCGTAGACGGGATCGACGATGGCTGGCGACATGGGGCGTGGGAGTATGTAACAGCTTGTGGCTGTCTCACCGCCCGAACGACCATGGCGGTCGGCCCTATGGGGGGCGCGTGCGAGGCGTGCAAGACCGAGGGCGAGGGTGAAGGTGAGGGTGGCGGCCGTGGTGGTGGTGGTGGTGGTGGTGGTGGTGTTGATGATGGCGAGGGAGTGAATTGGGCCATGACTTGACCAACAGCGTTCCCGCTTCCGCGGCTGAGCAACCTCGCTCCCTGTCGTCCAGTTGCAGAGCTAACCGCGCATTAATTCGCCGAATAGCCTCAAAGCGCCCCAGGCCGATGTGAGGACAGGGTAGCAGTCAGTCCGTCGAGGCCAAAGCCAACGGCGTTGCCCGAATGGGCCTGATTGCCCTCCTGCTCACATACGCACAGCATCCTTCTCGGCAACGCTTCCTATTGATCCCTCCCCATCCCCCTCATCATCGGTACCCTTCCTGCACACCAGCCCACCACACGGCTTCAAAACACCTGTTCTCGACCTGGCGAGCTCTGCCGACGCTCCCTGCTCATCTCCTGCTCTTTGCCTGTCTGCCTGTCTGCCTGTCTGCCTACCATATGCCGAGTCAGCTCTCCACAGGCCCGTCACAAATGACCATCCCTAATCCCCACGCTGCTGCATCCTCTGCTGCTGGCAAGAAAGGCTGAAGAGCCCAAGAGCTTGGTCCACTCAATCAACTCGGTCTGCTTCGTCACCTCGGTGTTTGCATCGAGATACTTGTTCACGCCTCCGACATCCTGTTCTGTCGCTCCATGCCCGTTTCGGCCGACACGCTGCAGTCCAGGGACATGCATACGTACGTATACATTCACACATACATACTACATACATACAAAGGTACATGGCTGAGCTGCATCACAGGCCACCAGACCACTGTCGACATATCCATCTGGCAATCATTGCCTCTTGCACTTCTGCCTAGCCCAGCTACCCAGCTACCCACATCCCTAAGCCGCGCATCCATATACCCCACAGCCTGCAACTCGTCTTATCACGCCGGCCCCACGGGCGATCCAAGCACCTTGCAGTTCAAAGGCATTCTGGAAACCACTCTCCATTACGAGTAGTCAGCACCCTTGGTTCCCCAATAAACCACTGACTGCTAGTGCTGCTTTAGTGCCCCTGGGCCCAGAGTGCTTGGCATCACGCTACTCTCGACTATGGTCGCCTGCCACAGCTGCCGTATCCCATCACCGCCAGCTCTCCAAGGCCTTCCATCTGACTAAAGCCTCTCTCTCTTCCTCGCTTGGACTTGAACCTGCCAGCCACTACAAGCACAAACCGAACCACTCCTTACGCTTTTCGGACAACGTCCTGCCAGGCGTCCCACAACGTGCCTTATTTGCGCCCGCATGAAGAACCCCTGCTCTGGCATGCAGCGTCTGCGTGGCGCAGCTCAGGCAATCCAGACTCCATGTACAAATATGACGCAACTCGTAAGCCTGCAATGTCGAACCACTGCTTATACGTACCTACATACGTATACACACCGAGGCCTGGGTTCCATCGCACTACTAGCTAGCACATTGACACGCCCTGCAAGTCATGCGCTCCCACCTTTTGTTCTCCATTGCCTGATCCCAGTCTGCGGATCCTATGGCGTACCCTGCTGTGGCTAATGCAGCCTCCCGGCTCCTTGTGCAACTTAGTCCCTTATGCCAGGTATTCGCACTACAGACATACTCCACTGTTTTCTCTTCGATCTACAAACGGTGTATGAAATGAGCACGTGTCCGAGTCGACGTAGAGCTATAGGCGTTATTCCCACGAATGGGACGTCTCCAATAACCCCAGCTTCCCAGGTACCATGAGTCTTTTGCAGGTTGATACCTGATGTTATCTACACTGCACACTGACAATCGGATGATCTTTCTCCTTTCTCAAAAGCTGTCCGACATCGTCGCCCGAAATCTTGAACTTTCTCCTTTAGACCTCAAACACGCCTCAAAGTCTCGTATCCCTGATGACTGGTCTAGAGCCCCCCTTGGCCGGGACCGCATACGATTTACCTCGGCTGCTTGCCCATGCGAAAAAGTGCCTGGCCACAAATATAACCATCTGGAATCCCGCAGTGAGCAATCAAGTCTCTACCAAAACCAGGTCCTTCCATGTCCACCGCAGTGATAAACGCAGGAGTCTACTGCCACAAACGTTCCATTCGTTCGCCTGTTCCAAGTGATTCTAAGCAAGCATCGGAGCTATTATTCCGCCCTGGGCTTCTCGCTGCACGGGCACCCCGAGGCTTCTTACACACATACAAAGCTCCTGCACCTTAACCGACGGTCGATACAGGGATCCTAGATACTGCCCACATACCGTTTCTACTCGACGTTTGATTATTGAAACTGATCCTCGGACGATCAACAACAAGGGTTTGATTCGACGACTGACTCGCACAACTGGGAATGGCTGTGATTCTGGCCTATCATGAATTGGATTGCCTGATGCTACTTTCGCAACCGCCTGCTTGCGGGCCAAGGAAAAACATACAACGGTAGTCCTTTCAATTGTCGGTGAAACTGGGATTCGTCCCCCGCGTGCCCAAAATAAACATGTTCTGTATCGGTTTGTCTACGGGCACGGTTGTCACACACGGATGGCCGTGACCAAGTTTAACGTTTGGGACCCACAGGCATTTTATGCATCTTGATCTATTTTCCAGATTATACTGCCTGGTCCTGACATGGCAGAGGGTTAGATACTACCTACTTGAATAACTCTATTGCGTCAAGAATCACATTCGGCGCCAAAAAGCCTTCGCCCGCCTGTCCGCTCGTACAACTGATCTTGATGGTATTTTCTCCATCCACCAGTGTACCGGCAGGAATGGCATAATCATAGACTTCACCAAACCCACGATATGCGCCCCTGGTAAAGCCTCGTGATTCAATCTCTGTCGGTGCAGCAGGGACAGGCGCGCTAAAACCGTTTATTTCTACAGCCGGACGACAACCGGCAAAAGCAAGGGTAGTGCCAACACGCAGCGTGCCTGCATTACTGTTGCCCTGAAACTTGATTGTGAATGGGTTCATTCCTTTAATGATGGCCATGGGCACGCTGTCAAGAGTGCTGGAGCCGACCGTGTAGGTCAATGGACCCCAAGAAGCCATTCGCGAGTCTGAAGGGTGCATACGAAGCTGTTTGTCTGCGTTACGGAAGCCCTTTGGCTGGCCATCCCACTCGCCAATCCGCCAGATGGAAGTCTTGGTCTCGGTATCTGCAGCAATATTGGCTGCAGTCTCTTTCCCGGCTGAAACCGCCACTGTAGTAGCCTTGACCTTGAACTCGCCCCGGTATAAAACTTGTGTGTACGTGCCTGGCTTCATGGCTGGCGACTTGAACTTTCCTGAACCATCGGCATATGCCCAGTACTGTGCCGCATCATTGTACCAGTGTAGTACTGTCTGGAAGCCGGAGCCCACCCCGGTCGCCATACCGGTCACCGTGCCGCGACCAGAAGGACCAACGTAGTTTGGTATCGCAAGGTCTTTGAAGAATGTCGTGTCCATACTCTCGCCGCCTTTGGGGATATCGGCGCTAGAAAACGAAAGAGCATATGGACCTATCATACCCATACGATACTTCTCCAACTGGACATGATTGCTGTTCATGTAAAAGGTTAGTGAGGTCGACGGTCCACCGTTGTTGGTGTTGATGTCACGATGGAACGGCCCGCCAGCAGACGTCTCGTACGAGTACGAATTCATCAGCATGCAGGCGTGGATGGCATTGTTATCACGATACACACAGTGCTATTTCTCGTCAGCCTATCGTATGGCAAGGGTCTGTACTGTCTTTTTTTTCCTTGTCTTACCACAGTGTCGTCGATGAAGCGATCACTAGAATAGAATTTACTGCGTGTTTGGCCATCAACCACAAACACGTCTGATCCTTCGACGGTCGAAGTCGAATTCGCAGTCGTTGACACAATACCAAACGGATAACTCAAGGGCAATTTGATGCTGTCGAGTCGAGCAATGTAGCGCAATTCGCCAATGGATGGTTCCGCTGTGATATCCGTCGCCATGTAGACGGCCGAGTCACCAGATCTGACCACCATGTACTGGATCAACGTGCTCGTTGTGCAGGTGATTTTAATATACTGGCTGCCAATCATCTCGTGCTTGACAGTGGCTGACCCGAGCCCCATCTCGATTTGCGTTCCCTTGGATGGTGACTGCAGTTCTTCGCCGCCATACTTGATCGAGGTGATGTCGCAATTCTTGGTGTCGACGGTGAAGACGAATGGCTTTGTGGAACCCGCATCCACCACTATGTTACCATCACCTTCGGTCACGCCAAAGGCTGCCAGACCTGTCGACGAGAGTGTCGCAGCGGCCAATACTGCGCTCCTAAGAAACATGGTGAAAACGATAGGCACGTCCGAAAGAACAAGATACAAGAATAGAAACAGGAAGCGAATATATCACAAATATGTCTAGAGAAAGTAGATGGATACACCGTCTTGAACGAAAGGAGTGGGAACGACAGCGCGGGCGTCGCTACCGCCATATACTTATGTTTCGCAAGCCACATGAAACAAATAGGCCGGGATACGTGGGTGGGAAATGTCACTAACATATTATGTCGTACGGCTAGCGCCAATTTGGGCTTTTAGACACGGTGTTGAGATATCCCGAAATGACAGGTTGACAGGTTAGTCGTGTCGAAACCGCGTAATTGCGCCCGTAGTAGCAATACGTGTGTATCTGTGCGGGTGCGTTGACAGACAAGACAAGTTACTTTAGTAGCATAGCGAAAACACAAAATCCATTCACATCTTTCTCCACAACCCACAAGCGCATATAGAAGTACACTCATGCGCATCAATCCCTCACCACCTTCCACCATCCCTACAACCCTCTCCATCTCTCTCCCCCTCTCTGTCTCTTCCCATAACCAATAAAAAACAAAATCACAAAACGGCCGTTCTCACCTTAGCGCTGACCCGTGCATGACCATCTCTCGCCCTCGCCCCCCCTGTCCCTGTCCTGTCCCTCCCCCTCCGCTCCCATCCACTCTCCCCGTTCCCAAAAAAAAAGGCAAAGAAAAAGAAAAGACAAACAGCAAGCGAGTCAGGACAACAAGGGTGCGTTTCACCCCCCTCCCCCCTTCCCCTCAAAAAAAAGCTTAACCTAGAAAAACAAAGTAAAAAACGCAGTTAAGCAACGCGAAGCCTTTTTTTACATTTGCTTGAAAATACTCCGAGACGAATTTGGGGAAAGGGGCTTTATTAGGTTTTGTACTTAACCACGACCCAAGTAAGCACGCTAGAATAAGACTTCTATATTCTTAATGCTTTTGTTTACCTGGCTCCCCCGCGCGCGTGCGCGTGCGCACGCTGAGGGAGAAGGAAGGATGAAGAGGTGCGACTGTGATTGTGATTGTGCTTGTGCTTGTGTTGCGTACTACTGTAAGTAAGGGACGGAAATAGAGAGAGTCGCGAGGGTTAATATGTAAAGAAAAGAAAAGAAAAAGAAAAAACGTAGTACTCTATTGAACGAAAGCGTAAAAAAAAGTTACGTAGAAAACAGGCGAGACTAGATTTTTATTGTTTTTTGTCTCATACGGAATACAAGTGTTTGTGGATACGCGAAATGAACAATTGGAGGGGGGTTTTTTTTCTGGCAGTATATCATCTTTTGCCGAAAACTTTGGTTGAATCGGGAATTTTTTTTGTTCTCGGAGAGAGATTGCCCGAGTTTAGCTTGCGGGAGGAGAAGGAAAGGAAAGGACACGGGGAGGGGTCGAATGATGAACGGATGGACTGAAGTAATTAGCCACGTGCGTGCGTGCGCGTATACGTATGTGTGTTGTTTCATGTGGAGATTGCGTGCGGGAGGTTTGGGGGAAGTGGGAAGGAGTAAAAGACGCAGATGGAGAGAGAGAATGAGTACGAGCAAGGGATAAAGTAGATCAAGAAGAAGAAGAAGAAGAGGAGGAGGAGGAGGAGGGAGAAAAAGAAAATACAATATAACACAGGCCCTACGGTGTATACCTCATGAAACCGAGCCAATCGAACCAAGTCTAATCCAAATCACCGCTACTGAGTACGAATGACGCAACAAAGGTGATAATTATGGGTTAAAGGCGAAGGAAGTAAAAAAAAGAAAGAAAAAGCATCCCTCGTTTTATTACATTCCATTCCATCCCAAACACTTCATATGAAGCCATATATCAGCGCACCCAGAACCAACCAGCCTCTCAATCCTCGCCTCTTGGACACTCATTCCTATACAAGGCATCCACCTCGACGCGTCTGCACCACAAAGCCCAATACCTCTCTATTACCGTCGCAGCAGTCAGCGCAGCCCAACTATCATGGCACTCTTTATCGCTCAGAAACTTGAGGCTGCTGGCACCCTGTGGTTTAGCAAGGCCTGATTTGATTCTGCCACCGCCCTCGACATCGACTTTGCCTCGAGGCGATAGCCAGCGTGCGCATTCAATAGTAAAGTCGCTTCGGTTTGAGTTTTCGCTGCTTGTTGCGTCAGGATGGTTGGTAGACTGCTTCCTCGATGCCATGGGCGACAGTGACAAAGCCGTGGTTTTGTATTAGGACGACGGCGTGATCAGGTTCCAAGGGGGGTTCTGCTGCTGCTGGAGTGCCGCCGAGTTGCGGGGGCAATGCGGAGCGGACTTTTGAGTAGATGAATCCGGTTGAGGTTGCGGGCTTGAAAGCTGCGGCAAGGGAGGCGCCGAGGGTGGTATTGTTGACGAGGAGCGAATGTGGAGAGCTGGAAGGGTAGTGGCTTGATGCGTCCCAAAGAGGGACTTTGGAGCCTGTGAAAAAGGAGGGTTTTTCATCAGTCGTACCGTTCCTCACTTTACACGCTAACCCAAGGAATGAAAGAGGAATATCATACCTAAAAATCCTGCCTCAGAGATACAACACCTCAACCCTACTCCACCACTCACACAGTACGGCATCACGTCCCCCACCCGACTCACCACGACACTGTTCACCCCGGGAAACCTCTTATAAATCTCGCTATGAATAAACCTCTCGGCATCCCCTTGTTTGACCTCTTTCTCCACGGGCTCCGCACCGTCAACATGGTACTCGACCAGGTCGTCCGGGGTGCAGACGAGAGCGGCAGCCATGTTACATGGCATCCAAAAGGTGGCGGGGTTATCGGGAGAGCGTACGGATATGTGGCACGAGGCACAGAGGATAGAGTGTTGGGAGAGGATGTGGGATGCCGTGACGAGGCCGTGGAAGAGGTCTTCGAGCCCGACTTTGGTACGGCGGGGGAAGTACCCTGTGGACATTATTTTTTATCCGTATGTTTATTCTGTATTTTGTCTCTTTTCTTTTCTCTTTTCGCTCTCTTTCAATTCTTCTGTTTCAATTTTGGTGGGTAAAGGGGGTGCAAGATGGTCGAGGTTACATTGTGAGTAGAAAACGGGAAACCAAGCGATGTAGTAGTCGTAGTTCGGGACTTGATTTGGACAGGATGCTCGATGACGTCGTGGTTTCCCGCGCGCTTGGGACGGAGGGGCGGGCGAGGGAAATGACTGGACGCGAGAGCATCGGGAAGCCCTGCTGGACCCTGAGCAAAGCTAGGTGCTTTTTCAACTCCACACTTCAACTCGCGGAGCGGGAGCGCACGTTGTGGCGGTATGTCCTGCACAGTATGTATTGTTGGCCTTTTTGAATTGCCATGTCTTTGCAGAACGAGAGTAGCGTCTTTTTTTTTCAACGGCGATGAAGATGCCACACCGACGTCATTCACTGGAAATGTCTGTTGCAGAAAGATACACATTGCTAATTCACAAAGCTATAGGCCAAGCCACTCACCTTTACTTGAGAAATAAGGCATATTTCATATCAAAACACCATACTTACCGATCTAATGAAGTCCTGTCTTTGCCCAAAGTGCAGTCATTCTACTAAACCTTTGTTGCGCGCTCTAGGCAGACTCGTCAAGCCCAACGGTTGCAACTTGGCTAGAGCAGTAGCTAAATTCAGCAGTGTACTCGGTGTGGGGTGCAAACATTATCCTTCAGTGAGTCAAATCCATGTCGAGCGTCTTGGTAATCCTGGCCAAAGTCGCTGACACTGAGGAGATGGGCAGGTTGATCTGAGGGATGATGCTACGAGCCACACCCATAGTATAAAGGTGAGCTATGCAGCTGCTGAAATTGCCGTCAGGAAGTGTCCAGAGATGAAACCTAAGCATACAGTTATCAAGACGTTGTATCCATGTTGGTGTAGGTCAACGGGAGAGGAGGAAGCGGAGACTTCAGATTCGATCTTGGCGTACAAACCCAATGAGGCCGTGTTTTCCCGTGACATGAGAGGTGAGAAGATTCCTGCTAGTACCTTGTGGAGTAGCAATACTACTATACATCAACATCACGATGATCCATTGTCCATCCAAGTTGTTGCCGTCAGCGACTAGACGTCCCGAACCCAACTTCTCACCAACACCCCATCATCTTACCACTGATGTTCTTTTTTCCTTTCTTTTCTTTTCTTTTCTTTTTTCTTTTATTTCTCTCCCCCAACCGTCGAGTAGAGCTCATTGAGATACCAAGTCTCGGACGGGAGCCACAGGAAGCTATCAAACAAACGAATGACCTGAAGCGGGTATTCGAGGGCTTGTGTTGAATGGGCGATTGTGTAAATGCCGTTTCCATTGTCAGCAGCAGAGACAGACCGTGATGCCAGGGAGGTATTTGCAGTGCATGGTACGGTCATAGCTCAGCCACTCTTTGTACTACGTTTGTTGGCTTTGCAGATTCGTGGCTGCGAGCAACGAGTTTGGGGAAAAAGTCCATCAGCCGCGGGGTCCAGCGGCAACCAACAACACTGGTGGGTTGTTTTCTTTTTCTTTCGTTCTTTCCCCCGGATAGGCGACCTGGTTGCTGGTGCATGCGTGTGTGTGTCTGCGTGGTTGTAGTCTTGATACCCACGACTCTCAATCTCTCGCCTTGAGCGCTCTCACCATGTTTCCAGTATGCGCTGTCCTTCTAACCTCTTGACAACTCCAGGTGCCCGGCAAGACTGCTCTTTGATGCTCTCATCTTTGTCTTGTCTTCAGCATCAGCCCATTTCTACATCACCATCGGCCTCGCCTTCGGGTGGAGCATCAATCAGATCGCTGTCACCGCTCTCTCCACTCGTCTCTTCGCTGTCACTGTCCTCGTCGACGATTTTGCCTTCGACCTCGCACTTTCTGGCAAAGCAACAGCCATTTTGTTCATCCTTGGCACCGATACCGATGCCAACATACAAGCCTTGCTTGACTTCTTCAATGATCTTGTCAATGTCGACGGTGCAACCGCTGTCATTGTCGTAGATGCTCTTTTTTGCGCGGCTGTTGGCAGCTGTCTTTGTTGAGTGCACAGAGATGATGTTTGTGCTGCCAATGTTAGCCTCGAGACTCTGGGCAGTTGGATAGCACGTGTCGGTGACAATGTAGACGATGTGCGGGCCGTATGGCGTGCTGGTCATCCTGGTGGGCACTCTGGTCGAGGGGGGCGGGGGAGTCTCGATGCTTTGCTGAATGTACGAGTCGGCCGAGTTGTGCGTGTGCTGAGTGGGCGTTGGGCCGTCTTTATTTTCGAGGCAATGAGGACACGAATGACTGCTGGCATCGGAGGCTGAGCTGGACGTGTGGCGAGTGGTGGACGCCATGGCCACTGCTGCGTGGTGTTGGGATACCGGTAGAGTGGGGGTGTGTGGTCAATACAGGAACAAGAAGCAGCAGCAACGCGAGGCAGAGAAACGGGACTGCAGCCGAGCACCCAAAAGAGGGCCGTCAAGCAAAATGCAATCGTGGCAGCGAAAGAATCCCTTGTGCTGGAAGGGTTAGGGGGAGGGGGGAAGCGGGCG